>JAAOWG010000610.1:0-14075 GCA_036491945.1 Paranurophorus simplex
ATCATAATCATAATCTCAAAAATTCGCAACCTCTCACCTCTATAATACAAGATTATGATTATCTTATAATCATAATCATAGTCATAGTCATAATACAGTTTTCGCAACCTCTCTATTGTGGGTGATGTAGATGAGTAAGTGGAATTTTAAGCGTGACGCCCCCCAACATCTTTAAGACAATGGCATGACCGAATAAATTATAATGCCATTAACTCAACTTTTTGTCATGTTACTTAGTAAAGAATTTGGGAGATTCCAGGGGAAATGGATTAATTGAAGTTTTGTGTGATGGAGTTTTTTTTCAATTCCTACTTTACCAGTTAGCATTGCACAACTACAGTTTTTTTTACTTTGCAAATGTAAAAATGTAATGTACATATAATTATATTTTGGTGTCTTGTTTTCTGTCACACACTGAGCATTTCCATAATTCATCCTCATTTCCACTTTTTCCTTGTAGTCACATCTTAAATAATACTAATAAGTGTCATTAATTAACACAAGTTTCTCTTTCATGTAGATGCGGATCTGTTGGATATGAGCCACCTTGCTATCTTGAGGAAGACAAACAAGCAGAATTTCCAGACTGTTGTCCCCAAGTCACTTGTCCATCTGCAGAGCAAGATTATGAAAATGTTGACGACCTAAATAATCAAGTTGATGTGTCGAAGAACGAGACATCAAAACCTGAAGCAATAACAAAGGTTGATATTTATGATTCCCTTGAAAGAAAGGAAAAAGACTGGAGAAAAACTAGAAATGAAATAGATCTTCAATCATTGAATTTTGAGGACGGTTACGACAATGATGAATATTCTCAAAGCCGAAATGAAGATGAACTTTTTAAAAGAAAGATTTCACCAAAATTCACTCTTTGGTGATGTTATAAAAGTCCTGACAAAAGTCTCAACAAGTATTAATTTGTATAAATATAATCTAAAATCTTATTTGCTAGCTTATACATTGTAAAGAACCAATTACCAAAATGTTCACTCTTGATGATGCATGAATGTTTTTCATTATCTTTGTCATTGCCAGTGACTTCTTGTGATTTCCTGTAAATCTAGACGTTTTTATTGCTATTGTTGACTATAAGTTTTTACCTGCTTAAAAGTTTTAGCATAGAATGCTTAACTACGTTTGTCATTTAAATTTACTTATTGCTAGCTCAGCTAAAATTTGAAGCTCCTACAAAACATTTTAGTTGCATTGTAAAAAAATGTATGATATCAATGGATAAAACATAAACATAAGTTTTTACCTGTACGCATGAAAGAAAAGAAAAATTGTCAAGATTCAATCAACACTTACGCAAAAATTTTTTGCAGCAATAAAATGTAATAAACATGTCATATTGGTTTACACAAGGTACTTTTTACAGACTACATTGCAAATTTTGCTTCAATGAGCAGTTAACATGTTAGACTACGCACTACCTGTTCACACTTTTTTTATTACATGAGGAAGAACTTTGCTAAATTTATAATTAGATACAAACCAGATACAAAATGGATTCAACGCATGTTACACTTAGTAGATAATACTTATAACGTAGCTTACGTACTAAATGTGTAGACTAAGATGCAATATTTGTGTTACAACTGGTATTATGAGATTTATAATTGCACAAAATATCATTTTCAACCTTTTTCAAGGACTTGGTGAGAAGTGCTAAAAGCATCGTTACCGATGCATATTCAATGAATGAGTTGATGTTGATATGCATTGACCATCAAGGGCATATTTAGCAAATCGTCAAGAATAAATTTTCAAATAGTAATTTCATTCCAACAGTCATTAAATTAGTGCAATTATTGTAACATAGGAATAAGCAGAACTTAGCGTTGTCGATTGAATGGATTTTACAGTTGAAATACGTTTTTAACCAAGAAACCCATACGCACTCATATTTAATTTATTTTTCAATAAATACTAATAAATATGTAGTATTCCAAAATCGAATAGCCATTGAAATATACAGTTCCAACTCAATGTACTTGAATTGTTGAGGCTGTGTGAGGGCTTATTGGTGTCATCGGACGGGATCCAGCAATAGAGTGGGTGGCTAAAGATGCCATTGTTCCCATCTTTAATATGACCAAAATGATTTACCGTTTTAATCTGTTTATGTGTTACCCTTAAATGTGCAATATCTTCTAATTTTGTTAAGTCACACAGTTCAAGGTATAATGAGTAGACAGAAGTCCACCCACAAAAATTTAAAACAGTGAACACAATCCATAACAAGCAAATTATCACATTGTATGTGAAAATCATATCATTAACGACAGCAGCATAAATAAACGTCAACAATTTCCAAACTGCAAAAGTTAGCATGCACACAAGCCATGGAATCATTCGTCTCTCATACTCCTACAAAATTTAGAAAAATATGAAATGCACTTATTTAATTAAAAGATTTACACTTACATTTCTTAGGGCCTGTAACAATTGAAAAGTTGTGATAAACAAAGCAAATCCTCCCATTAGCGAGAAGGCAGCAATTGTAATTAATGAATTACGTACTAACAGTAGTACAATTTGAGTATTTTCATGAATAATAACAAATAAATTTTACCATGAACATTTCCAATGTAAACAAAATCAAAGGAAAAAAGATAATATCCGTAATGATAGCTTCCAGGGGTTGCTTCAATCAAACAATAAATATCAAAGGCGGAAGTCACTGCCGTGAATAAACTTAAAAACTGTATCAAAATCACAATGTCTAACAAAATTTATAACCAAGCAGAAGGACAACTTACAACTGAATAAATGGCAGTGATAATAGATAGTTTTTGTACATCGTAACCACAATAGGTTGTGGCCAAGGGACGCTTATACCAAGGGACCCTTACACTTTTTCCAGATCTAGATCTTGACCTCAGAACTTGTGTCCTGGAACGTGTCCCAGAGGATGTGTGTGTATGGGAATAGATTGAAGGAGCCCCCACACTTGCTCCACGATTCGTTCCCATTTTTATGTTTAGAAAAAATAGATTAATGTGAGGGGCGGATGTTGATGAGTTACATATTTTATCTATTTGACCTAAAACATGAAGAGTTTTATTATTATTACACTCCCCATGTAATGCACTACAGTATTTTTGTGTGCATGCTTTAAATGGTCAAGTTCAAGATGATAGGTGGCAACAACAATGGAACATCACGGCATTAAACTTAAGACAGATTTATGATGGTTAATAATACCTTAGCAAATAAATTTGGCAAGCCTCAATCTTCTTCTTCTGCACCATATGGTATCCAGGTTTTTGGTAAAGCTCTTTTAATAGACTAAGAATTTCCAATGTTTTGAAACTTGTGGGGAAATTTGCTAATATTAAATAAATATAGTTTAAAGATATAGCTGCACATTGTGAAAATAATACAGCAGGCAGGTTTTTTGTATCTTTATTTTGCGATTAAAATCACAGTGGTCTTGCTTTGGGAGGGGACCAGACGACTAAAGTAGTAATACTACTATAGCTTGGATACCACAAACCAAATAGACAAACAAATCATGACAACACGCATGGTCTCATTAATTCACAAAAGTCGCTATATGCACAATCATGAAAACTATCAATGAAACATGAATGTTTAAGTAATAGATGAAATTCATGAAGTGGATTGCTACAAATAAAATAAGGCGTAATCTAAGCAAGCAACATGTTCTTGGTTGCTTAGATTATGTTCACCTGTAATTTATAATATTGCAATGCATCAGAAATTAATATTTATTCAGTAACACGTCATATGTATCCCAGTTAAATTTCAATATTGGAATTGGAACATGTTTTACAATCTCTTATTTTTCTAGCATAAAATAGTCGATGCTTAAATTATAAGTGTTTGTTCCTAAAAATTTACTGTATTACAATTAATAGACAACAATATAATAAATTAAAGTAATCAGCCATCGCCTACTTAGCACTGGAATGTTTGGTCGATATTCTGATTACAAATACATCCCCCAATAAATAATCCCACAATTCAATATTATTAGATAACAAAAATACTAAAAAAGAAGACTTGAAATATCACGTTTTATAAGTCATATCTCGAATAAATTTTTTAATGTGCAGTTATTGATATAGCTATAGGATCATGTGCAAAATAGATAAATGTCATCACCGTATTTACTGAAGTTGGAAAAAACGATAATTGAGAAAACATAATTTACTTTAATTATATCTCAATGCATAATAATAAATAAATAATTAGTGACTGGAAACGATTGAATCATTACTTTTTTTTCTTACACTTGACTATTTATAGCAACATTTTGAAATTTCAAGGAAGCCGATGTAAATCACATTAAAAGAGGTTTTTGAGGAATATTTTGGTCAAAGAAATTTCCTTTCGTAAGCACCAAAAATTAAGTATTCAGAAAAATTGACTTAAAGCATTATTACCCCTATTTAGCATTAATAATATTTTCAATACTGACATAAGTGCCAGCCAAAAAGCCAATAGTGCCAAAAATAATAATGAAAAGATCTTTCCACAACGACCAACGTAAATTTCCATATCCGGCTTGCCAATTTGTCAGAATATTTATAATTGGAGGAAAAATTAAAGCCAATGTTGAACTGCTAACAGCACCAACCAATGATATAAACAAACTAAGATGAGGGATCATTTCGGCAAGCATGACTGAAATCATAAAATATTTTCTTCATAAAATGGACAGCATTAAATACTTACATGTCAAAATGACTAGAAAGGTTCGAAATACATATTCAGATACCAGTTGCATCTTTTCGGTGGGTATTTGGGCTTTTATATGTGGCCACATTATGTCCATTGGAACGTAGAATTGAAGAGCGTAAGAGAGGAATATTGAAAAAGCCACCATTAAACGAACTGACTCTGCAATTCTGTAAGTGCAAGATATAAGCCAAAATTCACAATTGTCAAACTAAATTGGTATTTACACTTCTCCTTCACTAAGATTCAAAGTAATGCTTCCCGAAATCTCTTCTCCATACTTTAAATATCCAAAAAATCCAACAGCAGTGTAGAGACAGCCGACGATAACCATACTGGTATTTAAGACACCATTCCAACCACCAAAATCCCGAGGATTTTTCATACTATTTTCCAAAGGCAGAACCTACATTGATAAATCACGATCAATCACGATACATTTAATTTCATTAAGTAGCGAAACTGCTTTGTGGGATGCCTTGTCGTCTGTCTAGTCTGTCCGTCGGCATGATAACTCACGAACCCTTTGAGATATCGTCTTAAAACTTAAACTTAAGATTTTAAAATAAAAGCGGAAGCCAAGTTCGAAAATGGGTACTATAGGTCACACCGTAAGAAAACATACCATTCCGATACCTTCAAACGTATACATAGAGAATTGAAATAAAAAAAGTCTTGATTAACATTCGCTCGTGCATTCCATTAAAAAACATACCTTCAAACGCATAAATCGCAGTCCCGAAGTATAATGGAAGTTGTTTCCAGGAAGCAAATCCAACATTAATATCAGGTCTACTTATTGGTGGCAATGGATCCCGAAATATGTAGTAAAAAATGAGAGCAAGCCCAGCTCCCATAAAAATGTTGGCAATCATGGAGAACGGAGCCAAATACTTTAAATTTCGAATGTAATTAAGAAGTATCATTGGAAGGAGGAGAAGTAACATGTAGTTATTTACACTCCAAGTTAACCCAAACATGGGATTCATCACCTGAAAATTTTCATTAATTCAAAGCATGTGTTTCAAAAAAATATATTTTAAATAGTGTTTACCTTATTTAGGCTGTCGGAAACAAAAACAAAATATACACAGCAGAATCCTAGCTGAGTGACGCACAAAAATCCATTTATAGTCCTCCTACAAAGTGTTAGAAATTATTATTTAATTCTTAATTATATTTAGTTGATACATTAATTATTATGTTCCAATATTATAATTCTTTTATGCTTTATGCATTGCGGTTGTTTCGTAAGAGGATTAATAAGGTTTTTGTAACAAGATGAGGTTTGTAAGTTTGTAAGAGGATATGGATAAGGAAAATTATTGCTAAGATCAAGTTTAAAGAAAAAATTAGTCAGTAGCTTTTAAGACTTTGTGAAAGAAAGGTGAAATAAAAGTTATTCAAGTGTTCAAAAGGAGATTGGGGCCGAATTTTAAGTAAAAAAAACTCGCTAACGTCGAACACAAGGAATGGCATTCACAAATGCAGAAGAATCAAAGATAATTAATTACAACATACAATTAGATACAAGATAATTAGAACACAACGAATCAGATGATAATTATTCCACATAATCCAAACATAGTTTCAACGTTGATTACCTAGCAGTTGTTGCAAATCTTCTTAAACTAGGGGGTCCCGCATGAAAAGCAGCTTCTGCAACTTCAGCAAAACTTAATGCAGGAGTTTGAGTTCTTCGACATAGATCATGAGCACATGCGACCAAAAGATGCATAGTGTGTACACACACAATCCCAATAAATACCGTTCCAAGTGTTCCGACAGCTAAACCCGCATTCCTAAAAGCGTCTGGCATTGCCAAAATACCCGTCCCAATATTTCCCTTTAGAAGATGGATCATAGTATCACAATTTGATGTTGGATGATCATTATCCCGTTCATCTAATGGATCATAACTCTCCGCAGTAATTGAATAATCTCCCCTCCCTCCAAGGGGCTTTTGAAGGGATATCGTTGATCCAGTTTTACGGCCCCTTGCGTACTGTGCCTCCGTTTCTGAGTCTTGTGAAGCATTTCTACAAATCCATTCCCATTGTTACATAACTATTGTGACAATTAGCGACTTACGGATCCCCAGAACTATCCGTTTGCAACAAAAGGGGTTCAGCCTCTTCTTTACTCATTGTAAATGTTCAAATCCTGTAATTCCTCCTAAAAATAGAAGTAATCCAATATTAATCCTTTAAGCGCCAAGTGTTGGTAACTCCTTGATTAAATCTTGCATTGGAATTATCAATCTTTTGCAACAGTATTAAATTTGCAACAAAACTAAATCCTTATTACTCCCCTCACCCTAAAGTACTAAATGTTTGAAGAAATTAAACTGATAACGAGTTTATCTACAAAGACGAGAGGGACAAGGCTGTGATGGGTGCGTACGTATGAGACTTTTTTTTGTAACTTTCCATAAGGAATGACTTACATTTGGATTTTTAATAGATCCCAAAATGATCCCTAATCTCAGCTGAGGTTTATGACAGCATTGCATTATTAACCCAAAATAGGAGCTATAGAGTTGAAACCCCTTATTCTTATTTTATCTCCCATACTTTAATGGTATCTATAGGGGTGGTGGGTTTAATTGCATAGAAATTCATAGACTTGAATTAATTAAAAGCACCACCCCAATTATATTCCGTATGGTATTAACAAGGTATTTGGGGAGGAATGGAGTTAATCTTTACCTTGCAAAACAACAATTAATTTGAAGGGATGAGTTGCTCTTGGGTTGGTGAAAGTTGAAAGTAAAATATGATTTCATTTCCAGCCTCAAATGAGATGAGATAAAGGGGCATAAGATTCCGTATGGAAAAACTTGTAGTTTGGTCATGCGTCTCTATAACCCCACCTTGTAGAAGATGAGAGTTTGGAGATCTTTCCAAGTTCCATCTAATCAAAAATCGATTTCCTAGGATTGGGAACAACAGGTTGCTGAGAATATTGCTCATCTTAATACAGGTGGGTGGATAAATTGGGTTTTATCAAGGATTTCACGGTTTTGAGGAAATTGAGAGGTAATCGATTATTGATTGGGTTATGCAAAAATATATAACAAGTATGACACCATATTTAGTTGGAATTATTAAGTTATATAATATTGAATGCTATTCGTTCAAGGAAAAATACAAGTTTGAAAAAACTTTAACAAACATGAGTGGTCGGGATGATGAGAAAAATAAATTCATTTCAAAGAGAAATTGGATAATGTTCAGGTTCAATTTCAGGCACCTGTTGACTGGGTGGGAAGCACAATGGGAGCTGGTATTGGTGTATACTGTGATGGGGAATGTGTGTGGTACAATATGAGGGTAGCGATTGTCAAATAGTACAAGCCTAAAGGGAAGAGATGATAAGGAATGTTCAAGGGTCCATCATCTGGTTTTAGGATCATTGAAGCAGCTAAAATAAAAAGCTCAATTGACTCAAGTAATCCCCCAGGAGCGGTTAATTTCTTACCATAAACTGACCAAACGGTTGAGCCAATAAAGAATAAGAATCGAATCCAAAAGGGTCTTCCAATAAGGAAATCAAACAGGTAGATCGTAGTAACATATAAAGCCATTGGTGCAAGACAATATCCCAAGACAGAAATATACTGAAAAATCGACCTAATAATAAAAATCAATTTCAGTTTATTTCAATAATGAGGAAATAATACTCACGTGTTGGTCCTTAACATAACAACGTGGGTATAAGTTACTCCAGCAGTCCCAAGGCAAACGACAAGTACAATTTGTGTGAATTGTGTAGCATGTTGATAAGAGCTAAATTGCTGTAACAATCTAAAACAACATTTTTCATGAGTATAATCCCCAAATTATCGTTATCCTTTACATTCCTATATACGTAGCAAAAAACAGAGCACCCCACAAATCCCCTGAAATTAGAAGGAATCAAACACCCATTAACTTTGTGTTCCTCTCAAATTATTAACTTACATTCAACCAATAAAAATTTTGGATCCTTAACCGGCATCAATGCATTCCATATCTTGGAAGAAACAGCCTTCAAGTCTCTTTTCTATTAAAAAATTCAATTAATCCACACCCCTTATTGAGCCCCTGATTATTAAGTTACAATAG
The DNA here is from genome assembly GCA_036491945.1 of Paranurophorus simplex. Lineage (NCBI taxonomy): Eukaryota > Metazoa > Arthropoda > Collembola > Entomobryomorpha > Isotomidae > Paranurophorus > Paranurophorus simplex. The sequence continues at coordinate 8,817 of JAAOWG010000610.1, forward strand.
TATCCACAATGGGTTCGTCCAATGTATTAAATTCTCCATCAACCACTTTTGTTTTCCCCCTTATTATAATATCCCCTTCAAGTACTTCATCCCCTCCAACATCCACCCTCATTTGCTAAAAGAAAACCAAGCCCTTAGCCCCTTCATCTTAACTTTTATTACAAAACATTACCTCTCCTCCAAACATTGAATGTACATTAGGACTGTCCATTTTCAAACTATCAATATCCACAAGCCTCCGTTCCATTAAATTCCTTTCTTTAAATATACAACCACACCCCCTGTAGAAACAAATAGAAAACAATATTTAAATGATAATTGACAACTCACCACTCCACATGTTCAATATATTACTATTTACAAGTCCCTCCAAAGATGATGAAACCTTCTTACCTTCAATTTATTGATGAAGGGGTTTTGAGAACAAAGGGTTAACTCCTTAGCCCCTGTTTGTGGACCCTTAAATCCTCCCAAAAAAGAGTCCTTATAAAAAGGCCTTTTTTTTTAAAAAAAACTCGAGAGGAGGAGGAGGGGATATGCTGGATTGGATCACGTGAGGGGAAGGAGGGTTGGGTTTGTTTGATGTGATGGTGGGTTCCTCCCGCATTCCGTGCATTCTTATCCCGTAAGTAGTAGACTGACAACCGACAAAAACACTTAAAAAAACAGTTACCGTTCCCTTAATATCCCTTCAACCTTGGACCCTTCATTTATTTAATAACATAATACATTGGGAAGGGGGTCACAAACGTTGGGGGAAAAAAACACGTGAGAAAATTCCAAACCCCCATGTGCCAACATTTTTGGAATATTTGAGGGAAAAGCCGAAGACAAAAAAAAAGTGAGGTGGTGGGGGTGGTTGGGATATGAAAAAAAGGGATATTAAATAATTAGACGGTGGCTGGGAATTTTTTGTTTGAAATATTTGTTGTTTTTTACAAAAAAAGCCTCAAAACGCGTCCCTGGTTTGATCAAAGTAAGTCAATAAGTCTTTACATGCTTTCACTTGGGTTAAAAGATTTGATTAGTAGTTAACAATTGTCTCAAGGATTTATAGCTTCTTTGTTAAATTTATTACAAACACAAGGACCATTAAAGGAGGAATTGAAATTTTGTTATTCCTTTGTGAGAGTAGTTCATGGTCGAGGTTCCATTATGGAGATATTTTTCATAGATGTTCCCCTCATTAGGAGGTTTTGATAAAGTTATCCAAATCATACTGAGGAGCCTTCAAATTTGGATGGGATTGATGAGGAATTACAAAAGTTAAAGTTGGGGATTCCAGGTGACCTGTTTTTGTTTAAATTTGTATAAAGATGTTGATGGGAGATTTTTAAAGGAGCTTTTTTCAATCCCTTGTGGAATACATCAGTGTCAATGTAGTATTAAATATCATTTCATATCAATAATATTCATTTGATGGATGTGTTGGATTTTTTATTTTTGTATTAATTCTCTTTTTTTGGGGTTCTATATCAGATGATGATGTGATTGAGGTTGAAGTTTTTGCGATTATAATTATGCAAGAGGTGATAAGTTGTCATCTGAGTTGGATTGCAGTTTGATATCATTTATAAGCAATGCAATGGGCAGTCAATTATTGTTGGAGATGAGGAGATGACTGAATAACTAGGTTTGTATTAGTTTGACAAGAATCATGCTGATTACAGCAAATCTCATTTTATTACTAGCATTGATTACTTAATGGTAAATCAGTTTTTGCTAAATTAACATCAAATGAGCCATACTTAGTTAAACAAAGTCACTCTCATGTACCCTTTTTCATGGATGAGGGGATGAGAGGAGGAATAGTGATGAGAAAATTAGTCACGCATCCAAACTTTATTGGGTGGTAATTCCATTTCAATTCCATTTTCACCCTGATTTTCACTCCATTTTACTCTCCCCACGTCTTTGCATTGGATTCACAGGAATTGCATAGATAAGCAAGGTTGGATGGATGGATTCATTTCAGTTTAATTGAATCTGTGTGTAGTACACTGATAAATTTAAGGAAAAGTTATTAAGACAAAGTTGATACAAAAGTGTATGTATTTAAAGCATCTGTTGAAGGACAGGGACCTCGAAATTCAAGAAATGGGTATTGGGCCAAAATTGAAATTCACTTGCAACAAGTTTTTTGAGTTTGTTTTTCAATTGAATATGCCTTTATAGTGCCTATATGTCTGTCTAACTTAAAAAAAATGGTTAGTGGTAGCCAAAAAATTATATATATTGGTAATCATAAGTCACTTTCAGGGAATAAACATTGAATAAATATCAGCTTGAATAAAGTTAAGTTGTAGAGTGTAGCAGTGGGAGTGAAACCCATCATGTTTGAAGCTACAATATAGAGACGAATTTAATAGAGGAACGATTGAACATTATTACTTTCCCTCACGGGGAAACAGTGTTTTATGTTTTACTGATTCCCTATTCTCAGAAACTGTTGAGCATAAGATGGGATTGAATAAAAGTTGTTTTTAGTTGTTGCTCTCAGCCAAGAAAGCGTCGCTCCTATGACGTTGTTTAAAAAGTTGATATTACTACAAGTCTATTTCTTGGCGTTTCTCGTGTTGGCAAAATCAAAATCCAGCAAAAGTTTTAAAAAAGTTGGTTGGGATAGTCATGTTATATTTTACCTCTTACGCATCTGGTGATGACTATGAGCCACAAATATCAGGGAAATCCGGTGACGAATGTTCCAACATGTATGAAATAACTATTTGATTCATATTTTTGTGGAATGGAATAAATTCTTTTAATTCGTACAAAAGGACTTTTTCCAAGAACATTTTTCAAAAGTCTTGCTCAAAGGTTGAAAGTGGTGAATATTGGATGTTTCCGATGAGGATTAACATTCCATCATTATTATTATTACATTTATTCAAAAGTCAATTTAGTCATTCATTAGGTTTATCAGAGAATTGCAAAAAGGAAGATATTTTTGTATGGAATTTATTATGAAACTATTTCAATAATTTGTCTCCATGATCCATCCAGGATGTGAAATGAAATATATGAAATGATATAAACGTATTTTTGAAAGTGTATAAAAACACCAAAGAGTGATGGTTGCTTGTGATCGTTAGTAGCGGTTTTGGCCGGAGGGTTACTTTGAAGAAGAAGAAGAAAAGCAATGCCTTGGTTTCGAACCGGTTGAGATGGTGTAACAACACCTGTTGTCTTTGCTTGCTCACTTCTTATAAGAGTTGAGAGAGTCCTACCAACGTCCTAACTCAATGTTTTCAAATCCCCATCTCTTTATTATTATTTCACTCTACCTGCTTTCTTACCTGTTCAATGGATTATATATATGACAGTACCTATTCTAGCTTCCTCATCATTTTCTTCTTTTACCTCAACTCTTATAGGGAGCGTCTTTTCTTCCTCTTCTTGTTTGCACCAGCATTACCAACACTGCAGACTACACACACACACACACGCCAGCACAACATTATAAAAACTTTAACCAGTATATTCTCATCTTCCAATCCGACGAAACCAATATTAAAAACATCTTTCTTTGTAAACTGCTCGGATCGGTGCAAGTAAACATACCCGATCTGTTTATCGTTGTGCCACATTTAAAAGTTGATCTTACAAAAGTTTTTTTTAGCTTCATGTTTGAAGTGGTACCTTATATTTACCTTATCTAATTGTTCTTTCGTTGACTTATTGACAAGTGTAATTGTTTTTGAGGATGTGTGTACCGTAATCGTTGTGCCATCAAGTTTGTTACAACGTTTCAATGTTTACAGTAAGAATTAGAACGCAAGTGAAACTAAAAGCTGAAACTCAACGTTTGAGTTAAGCTCAAGTCAAGAGGATTGAGAAAAAGTAAATTTTCAAGTAGGAACATTAATTGTGTAGTGAAGAAACACAACATATATTTTTTGGAAATAATTTTTATTTTTTACAAACCGTCAAAATTCCGTCCTTTTATGATCCAGGAGGTAAATAAATCTCTCAGTATTCGTTAAGGATAAGAAATTGTGTAATCGGAGAGGTAAATTTGCCTCACAGTTCATTGATGTCATAAATAAGGATTTGTGTATCATGTCTAGCTATGTTTGATGTAAAATGATATTTTTGAATTTTAAAAGCACAATGAAAGTCATAAAAGTGAAGAAAACACATAAAATTCTTTACAGAAGCTTTCTACATGTTTCACATTGCTGGGGGAAGCCCAATGCTAGTAGTTAGTTGTCCTAGCTTGTTGCATCTCTTGAAGGATAGTTTAAAAGTTGGTTGGCTGGTTATTATTATTATGGCCTGGACTTGGTACACACATTGATGATGTTCAGAGAATCTTAAACAAATGCAACCAGTAAATGTAATATTCAGTTTGAACCCAATGCATCCCCTATGCATCTCTCTGTCTGTCTAAAAACTCTTTCGCTTTTCAATCTTTAACATATCATACGACAGTGGTACACAGTGGTTTTGGATTTATTTAGATTTTAGAGATGGTGTAGAAGAGTGAGTGGAGTACGCACAATAATAAACTAATGACTAAGGTACTTTATAGTCATCCTTTGTGTAGTATATTATACTTGATTTTTTATGAATTGGACGACGTGAGGCATATGCTTTTTTCTTGCTTCAGGCAGAAAGGGTAGGTTAGAAAATTTATGTAGGGAGGAAGGGCAATAGCCGATTTGTGCATCATGGATATGTGTGCATGTGTTTCGAAAAACGAAAGAGTTAAATGTAGTGGACCATATAATAATCATCCCTCTCTCTCTCTCTCTCTCTTTCTATACACCTGACATGAAATAAGTCCATCCATTCAGCCACAACCAACAAGCCAGATTGAGAGTTGGGACTTGAGGGTTCGATTGGGGTTTCTGGTCACATAGGATTTAATAATAATAAAATAGAAGAAGAAGAAGAAGAATAGGTAGTAATAGTAGTAGTAGTAGTAATGTATTGTAGAGTTGAATCAGTTGTTGTGGGACAGAGAAGCAGAGTGTGGATGGATGCTAATAGTTACCTTGAAATATAAAGTACCCCTGAGCTATCCACACGGTTTAAAAATCCCCAGGGTCGAATGATGATGCAGCTAAGCTCTCAGCTTGAGGCTTTGGTTTTGTTGACCATCATGATGATTTTTTTGCTGTGAAATGGAAAAGAGAGTCCTTAGTGAGGGAGCTCTTTTAAGGATGATTTCCACCGGAGCGGATTTTCATGCGCAGCGGATTTTTATCCGCTGCGGATGGCGGATGGGCATTTCCACCAGTTTGTCCGCTTCCGCCG
>JAAOWG010000611.1:0-14065 GCA_036491945.1 Paranurophorus simplex
ATCTTGTAGTTTTCTCTTTCTAAGCTTTTCGTTTGCTTTTTCCTCATGAAGTATTGCAATAGTATCATTCTGAGTCGTTGTAGTATCATCAATGGGTTCCGGAAATGTGTCTCCTTCAAGATCTTCAAAACCCGTTACTTCTATCTTGCTTTCTGTAGATTGGTGAAAGGGCAAGTCATTTGCAGAAGATTCATGAAGAAATGGGGGTGAAAAATTAACTTTACTTCCAAAAATCTCATCCAACTCATCAAATAGGGGACAGCGCTTCAAAAGTGCACCTGAGAATATCTTTGGTGAATATAATTTTTTCAATAACTCATACATAAATTACCTTTGACAGACTCTTCACCTTCTTCAGCAAGAACACCTTGACCCGTATTTCCCCTCCACTCTAGAGCCTTAGAGTACTTATTCTTCAAATTTTTGACTTGATTTTTTATTTGATTGACGTTGCAATCTTCGAACTTGAGGGAATTCAAAGCCCTTGTATAGAATGTGGTTGCAGTTGGTTTCTCAAGACTTTTACCCGCCTGTACAACTTCCAATAAATACTTCAGAAGGTCACGACATTCGTTGTCAGACCACCGCCGTCTTGTTGTTGGAGTATTCCCTTCACTTTTGGTCTTTTTAGGCATCTTGATCAATTTTTGTAAAAATTTTATCTTTTGCGAAAAATCTTTTGCGAAATAAATACAAGCTTTTGACCGTGGTAACTTTGCGAAGCTTCGCAAACTACGTTTCTACAGCAAATTTCGCAAGCGTCGCAAACTTATTTTGCTATGCGACGTTTACCATGTTTGCAATGTTTGCGACGGTTGACGTGAATACCCCCATTATTATGCCAACACGCTATAAATATTCTAAAGTCATATTAGGTAAATACGTGCATATGTATCTATGCAACTTGTTTTATCGCAAAACTATTTATGTATGCGGTTGCAAACGGCGTACATACACCCATGCGAAATTTGAGCATTAATGGTTCATTGTCATTTGTTATCCTAAGATTCACATCCTATGCAATGTATTTTGTAAGTTTGAGCTATTTAATGTACGTTGCAGGATACATTGAATCGTTTTGTAATTTGTAATTTTGTTGAGTTAAAAAATATACAATCCTAGTATTTATGGGATAAATTGTACATTGAAGTTGATCACTGTGTGATTTTGCAGATTAACAATTTATGAGATTTACAGGATTGAATATAAGTATGAGTTGGTTCACAGCTTAAATATTTCTAAGTTGCTGGTGACCTACATTTGATTACCCAACTCAAGTTACTGAACATCAGAAAGACTTACCTACACTCACTTTTATAAATACTTGGATTGGATCTCACAACAAAATAATTCAACGTACTATGTATGTTGCGTCGATCGTGCTTTTTTTCATTACATTCACATATATTGCAGTTGCAGCAATAGATTTTGTGTTGTAATATTATTGTTTGTCCTTCTAAAACCCACATTTTGGGAATGAATTTGGGAAATACAGATAGTTGACTCAACGATCAACCAGATTCAAATAGTAATTTTACCAACGTGTTTAATATTTTGTATCATACTACTACAAGATCAAATAATAAATACGTGATACTGGTTGATAAAATAAATCACTCTAGGAAAATAGGCGAGGATTAGATAGTTTTAGGATTATTAGCACATCTGTCACTTTTTACTGTATGGATATTATTTTTGTATCTGTATCCATTTCAATATTTACATTATCTGAAAATAAGCAGTATAGAGATCATTAACCATTTTTACTTGAAACTTGGGATATTAAATATTATCACATTGAATAATCAACTGGTTTTGAATGAAATCAACAAAATTTTAGTTTCCTTTTTTTATTCAATTATTAGAGATAAATATTCCTACAGTTTTCTCCTATGATAGCATTTTGACATTTGAAAAATCTCATTATATCCAGCAGAATGTCATTTGAGCAAACTCCGACTAGCGACTTGGTGACATTTCAGTAACATAATAACCCACAAACTTTTTTCAATTTTATTATATAGCTGCAATAACTGTGGGCTGCTGAGATTTGCTCTGTTGCGTGCGAACTAGTTTGTTGTAAGTTACATACAAAGAAGTTCACAGTCATTTCATTTCAGTCTCTATATGCTATCGCATCGGGTGGAAGCTCGTCTTTGTGCTAAGGATCTGTGTTAGTCTCATCATAACTCAAACATATTTTGTGAATAGTTGTTAAAAACTTGTAACTTTAATCTTAGCACTGTTCATTTCAACTAACAAAAGATTTTGAAGATTTGTCCTTTAGTTTGACAGTTCCAGCAAAGAAACTTTTGTTTACAACTAAAACTGTGGAAAGATCGATATATTGATAGATTAAACAGGCATATGGTTATATTTTGATATTATTTCATTGTTAGTGCAGTTATTTTGGAAGAAAGAAAGTAAGTTTTAACATAAAGTTGTTATAAATATGGAAAAATATTCAGCAAGTACATATCATTTAAATATAATACAAATGTTGATTTATGATGGCTTGTCACAGATTTAATGTTGTACGAGAACTATGTATAAATTGGTGTGAACGGAATGCAACATTTATATTTAGTTACTCAGATTTTCATGCCATAAATAACTTTTACAGCGGTTTGATATTTGGTGTGGTCAGTCTGGTCAGTTTGGTTGTATGACAACTTTTCAACCGGAAGAAGAATGACTGATATATTTCAGTTGCACATACTATAGAGCTTTTTTAAAATCTGTTTACGATATTACCGCAATGATTAGTAGCACCGTTACTCTGCTTTTGCTATACAGTTATAGCTAGTACACGATGTCAGTAGCGTCTAAAAAGAATTTAAATGGCAGCATGGTAGTAAGGAAGCGGATCTGATATTTAACTATTATTATTAAAATAAAATGAGAATCATGTTAATACTTAAACTGCTGGAAGCCTTTTATTTATTTATTTTTTGTTTTGTTTAGTTTTGCGACGGACTTTGACTGGTTCTTTCCGAGGAAGCTAATACTACATCTCATCATTGACATGCATGTAAAATGTGTGATCAAAACGTGTAACCATCTTGTGCCAAAATAGATTGAATATCTTAAACCCCCACAGCGTATTTTGTAATCACGTTTTTGCCGAGTGTGATTTGCTTTCAAAGCGATACAAAACCGAGCAATTTGAAGATTCATTTTCTACCACATTTTCATCGACTTGGGTCGAATTGGCTCTCAAGTTTTTTTCCTGAAATTGCTGTAAGCGAGTCTTCATTATTTTATTTTAATTTACAACTATTTTTTTTATTTTTCAGCACAAACTCCCTAATTTTTCTTTTGTGAAGAAATGTGAGAAAAGTAAAGGAACGGTTGGTCTAAATACATTAAATTAACCTGTTCATGTGGAAAATCTCTTGTCCCAGTGACAAGTGGATTAGAAAAAAGTAAAAATGCCAACAAATTTAAAAAGTCTATTGAGTCGGTCTTGTTCTCGTAACGAGCTGAAGAACCGAGGAGAAAAAGAAGATGTTTCACCTGAAGTAGCAAGTATTGGAGCCAACGACCGGGCTAATGAATCCTGCTCATCATCATCCAACAGTACAGATGGAGATTATGACCAATTTCAAACTTTCTGTGATATTGCATCTAATATGAACAATCCATTTCCTTGCGTACCTGAACAGCTAAATAGTTACAGGAGTGGGAAATGTAGTCACAATTTATCGTCTGGTCATTCCGTAGGGGAAGTGTTTCCTTCTAGAAATGAATTTACTTTTCCTGCTGCCGAAGAAAAAACAAAACATAAAAAGCCAACGTCTCCAGACGACACTTTTCATTCTCTTTCTCGACCTACTACAATGAGGAAATGTGAAACCGTTGTAACTCTGTCCTCCTCCTTTGGAGGAGCTTCTTCTTTCATCCCACTCGGCTATAACACTACAATAGATAACTCTAATTCAGCAACAACTAAAATGCAAAACTCAGGACAGATTTCTGAAAAGTCAAAAATATTAAAAAACAAAATATTTTCCACCTCATCATCCACATTAAACTGTCTGTTAAACTCTACAAACAGAAGTAAGCTTTTTTCGACATGGAAATTGCCATCATCAAATGGTAGCAACAGTTCTGAATTTTCTGAATTTCATACGTCGACTACAAAAGTTGGTGGTTTTAATGAATCTTCAGATGTTCATCAGCAAATTTGCAAAAGTCAAAAATTATCAGTTTCTATTGAAAACAATGTGGCAACAGTACCAATCACCCCTTCAAATCGTCTTCGAAGAAATATCTCCATTAATAACACTGTCTACTCGGCTGGAGTCAATTTATCTTATTCAAGGTCTAGCAGTGTAGCATCTTTAGGTTGGAGAGAAAATGATGACTTTTCTTCTAAAATAGTTTGTCCATTATGCCTCTGTAATGTGACTAGAGAAGAAACAATGGAGATTTCTGCTTGCTCTTGCAGATATTGTAAAGATGTAAGAGAGATAAACAAATCGCATGTTACATATATGTATGAATTTTTATATAATTTTTAATTTATTTTTAGTGCATCGTTGCATATATTAACTTTGAAATACAAGAAGGGGCCGAAGAAATTGCTTGTCCGGATGGAAATTGTGCAAAACAGGGAAATTTATCCTTCCCTGAAATGGAAGCGTTAGTTTCACCAATAATGATGGATAAACATCGGCAATTTCGTAGATACAGAGGTAAACTAATAATAAAACTACTTTATTCTCAAATGAATTACGAAAATGTATTTTTTGTAGAAGTGGAAAAAGATGGGCATCTAATGTGGTGTCAGACTCCTGGATGTGAAACAGTTTGCTGTATTGAAGAAACCATTTTAGTTGCTCATACTGATGGAAAATCTCATAAATCTCGTCGAGTTCCATTTCCCATTAATAAAACCCTGACAATCAATTGCAAAACTTGCCGCAACAGCTTTTGTGCAGAATGTAAATTGAGTTGCCATCCAGGAACATCTTGTGAATCATTTAGAAGAAAACTTATCAAACAAGGCAAACTAAGTGTGGAAGATGAAGAATTATTTTCTCTCGAAGGAATTAAAAAGTGTCCATTTTGCAAGATTCTTATTGAGAAAGAGTCTGGCTGTTCGCAGATGATGTGCAAGCAATGCAAGCATGTAAAGATTAAGTTTGTCATTTTGTATTGTTAATATAATTAGTCATTTTATTTATCTAGGTTTTCTGTTGGTTTTGTCTCACCTCTCTGGATGTAAGATATTTGTAATCATTTTTATTTTGTTCAAGGATGTGAATAATTAATTGTGTATTTATATGTGTAGGATGATTTCTTATTGAGACACTACGATAAAGGGCCTTGCAAAAATAAACTTGGACACTCTCGAGCATCGGTTATTTGGCATAGGACTCAAGTAATAGGAATATTTGTTGGATTTGGTGCTTTGGTGCTACTAGCTTCACCTCTACTAATTCTTGCTGCTCCGTGTTTGCTGTGTTGTCGCTGTCGATATTGCTCCAAGGACCCCGAAGATTCTCCAGTTTCCATCTAAAGTTGATAATATTACATATTTACTATTATTATTGGTAAGAACGTCAAACGATAAAAGATTTTTCAAAACCTGTGAATTAACCTTCTTGAGGCCAATTACATACTGTTTGTGATATTGCGTTGTAAATTTATTCAGTGATGATGTAATATTTCATTTCTTTTTTTACTTTTGTAAATAGTTTTTTTCGAGATTTTTCATTAACGAAAATCATTTAAATATATAACAATACAACGTTGTAGGTAAGAGTGCTAATTTTACAGATTTAAATACAACATCATATGTACCTTTACCGTCTACCCTAGTCGTGAAAACCGTACTGAATATTCACCAAATTTATTTATTATCTATTTTATTCAGTCTTAACAAAAGGTATCATTTAATTAACATTCAATAACACGTTAATTAATCAACAAAAGTGTTGCATTATATGGTTCAAAAATGAATTAGGTTTATTGATGTGAATAAATCCATATATGCAGGTTGATGACTGTTTTTTTAATTCATTCTGACCTAAGATCGGGGCGTTATATAATCAAAGTAAAATGAGCATAAATATGTAAACGGGTATATATTTTATCCATTTGCACTAAAGTAAACCCATGCCAAGCATACTTCAAACTCATTTACGTCCAAAAATTTAACATGAATGGCAGCTCTATATGCGAAATGCTTGAAATGTGCTAATTGTTGCAGCAGTTGTATTTTAATACGCTTTTTTCGGTTTCAGATTTGCTTAATGCATTCCATTATTACTTTGCAAGCCATAGAAAATGATTTTCAAATCTTCATTTAGGGGTAGATTGTCTTTGTTCTTAAATTCTTTAGCATATATTGGAATGCTGTCTCAATATTTTACATTCAACTGATACTGTTTCAACTTTCAATCCCAGAACAATGTTCGCTAATAAACTTTTGCAAGATTAGCTTTGGTCTTCAAAAACTTTGTTCGGTTTATAAAAGTTTTTACTTTTCGTTCCCACTTATCCCACATGGGAACAGATACACGTGCGGCCGACCTAAGCTTTCAACTTGGGAATCAAGAGATATTAGATTTCATGAACAAAAAAGAAAGTGGCTTTTCTCAGCCTCCCGAGGAATTCAATGACGTCCATACATTCGATAAAGAGGAGATCAAAAGCCATTCAAAAGATCTCAAAGATCATATTTCAATTGAAAATGTGACCAAATCGCAGTTCAAGGTCAGATATGCTCCTCAGTTTTTTGCTGCTCTTGCAGGTAATAACAGCACTTTTACTTTTATTATGAGATACTTTTCTAAACTACCAAAAAAGCAATTTCCTTTTCCTAGATTTATATATTACAGATTCGTTAAATGAAGTTTGATTTTCCAATAATAGTCAACACTGTTCTCCTTTTTATCTTATGATTGCAATTTTTAAATCATTAAATAGTGGTGTCGTATGCATGAACTTTGTACAGTACCACTTTGTCACACATGTAGCAAACTTTGGATCATTTTCGATGGGTACTTTTCTTTCTTGGACGAGCCCTGCCCTTCCTGACTTAAGGAAAAGTAAAACGATTGGAGAAATCTCGGACATTCAAGAGACATGGATAAGTTCTATAGCCTTTGTAAGCAATAATAACAATGAAATGACTCAAATCCTATGAAGTTCTTGTAATGTAACTTCTTAATGCGAGAAGTTTTACTGGGGATCTTTTATTTTCATTTCTTCCAGTTGGGTGCCACAATATCCTGTCTTATCATTGGATTGGTAATGGAGAGATACGGACGGAGAAAGTGCATGTTGCTCCTTACAACACCATTTGTTTTAGGGTGGTGTTGTATCTTTGCAGCACAAAATGTATGGATGATTTATTTTGGAAGATTTCTAACAGGTTCGTACATCCACAAAGTCCAAGAAATTTATTTCAAACCAAACATGATTATATTTAAATGGTTTAAAATAGGTTTCTGCGGGGGTGGTCTTTCAATTTGTATTCCAGTCTACATCACTGAGACAGCATCTGTCAAAATACGAGGAATGCTTACTTCTGGATTTGATCTGTTCATTACTGTTGGTATTTTGTACACGTAAAAATCCAAAAAAAATCTAAATTATATACGGCTCTTAAATTAGCGTCGTGATTTGTATTTTATCATCCAGATTTATCATTGGAACTTACGTCAACTGGCAGTATCAAGCTCTTGCATGTGGAATAATTCCCATTATTTTCCACTTTCTTATGATGCTTTCACCAGAATCTCCCAGGTATTTAATTGAACAAGGAAAACTTTCTGACGCAAACAAGGCGCTTTGTTGGCTAAGAGGTGCAGAAACAATTCAACAAATTCAACAAGAGATGGATGAGGTACTCTATTTGGATCTATTTATGTCCGAATTTCGTAGCAGTTATAATTTGATGATCATTTGTCGTCTCCATTTCATTGAATCTAATATTCATTCAAATATTTCAACGAAACGACAATTATTTGTTCAATTCAACAAGCCTAATTTGCAGAGTTTTCCGTTTTTCAAGTTGTCAGTTAAATTAGGTTTCTCTTACTCGGGCTTATGAAGTTGCATTTGGTTTTATAGATATCATCATCAAACCTTTAATTCCTTTGTTATTTTATTCTCGATATGTAACTAGTTGGTGCAAAGTGTTGCTGACAGTAAAGAGAAAAATGCGCCATTGAGAACTCTTATTCAAGACCAAAGTATTTTGAAACCAATTTCGATTGCTTGGATTTTAATGATGTTTCAGCAACTGGCTGCATTAGACGCCGTAATGGTTTATACAGTAGACATTTTCAAATCCGCTGGAACCGACATTGACGAAAATCTTTGTGCGAATATCGTAGGAGTCACTCAAGTTGTAAGATAACGAATGAATATATTTAATTTTTAATCCGATAATCATCATCTTTAGTTAGCCGTACTTCTAGCAGCTTTATTTGTTGATCACGGTGGAAGAAGACTGCTTCTTTTTCTATCCCAATCAGGAATGGTCATTGCATTCTTCGGGATGGGAATGTTTTTTTATCTTAAAAAGCAAAACAATGATCAGGTCCTCCATAATACGAGTTGGGTACCATTAGCAAGTATATTATTACTCGCTGTCTCCTTTTCTGTTGGAATTGGACCTTTAACATGGTGTGTTGGTAGAAAACAACAACATTTATTTGAAATGATGCTCAATTAAATATATTCTTTGTTTATTTCACAACTACTTATAAAGGCTTTTAATGGGAGAGCTCATACCACCAAATGTAAAAGGTACTTAAATCTCAGAAGGAGAAGGAAAGAAAACATTCCACTTTATGATTTTTGGATCTGTCATTATTCTAATTCTTATTATATTGATTTACATATCTAGGTCCAGCGTCAGGATTAATCACTATTACAAGATGGGCATTAGGATTTATTGTTACGTGAGTCAAATTTACGATTTAGGGAGTCAAATTTTGACACACATAATAACATAATATTTACAGGATACTGTTCAAATGGGTGATGGAAATACTTGGAATGGCTGGAGGATATTGGGTATTTGGAAGTTTTTGTCTACTTGGTGCTCTCTTTGTTTACATCTTTGTACCGGAAACAAAAGGAAAGAGTTTAGATGAAATACAACGTATTTTTATTACAAAAACAGATCATCAGAAAAACAAAAATATTGTCTCATTCCAGGAAATTTGAGACAAAGATATACTATATGTTCACATCTTATGGTAATTTAAGTTAAAGAATAACAAGGGAAATTAAATGATTCTATTGTTCTACTGAAAAGTTGAAGTAGAACGCAGACACTTAATTTAAACAGAGAAACTTAATCTTTGCCTGTGCATTAATTCTGGACAAAACAATGTATGTAGCAGAGTTTGGTTAATTGTATTTTTTCCCATACTTCAATGAGGTAAATACATAATTAAAGCAATTAGTAATTAGTACAAACGGAGGAGAAATTTTATTTACTCATAAGCTAGTTGTTAGTTTCCTCAAAGTTTTAATTGGACAAATTAACTGAAATAGCAAGACAATGATACAAAAGTCTCACTCTTCACCATGTAATGTATATTTAGTATTTCATGAATCATTGAGATTTCCAGATCTGCCTGACCATTTGAAACTTTACAACCTTTAAAAATGATCAAAGTCCTTATCCTTGTAAGTATTCAATAAATTACAACAGCATTCAAACATTCTTACAGGTATTTGCATTGCTAATATTCGCGATCCATACAGTGGCCGTGACAGAAATGTATGAAAATTTCCCAAATGACTATCATTTTACGAAACATAAAAATTCGTTTAAGGATCATGGATACAGCTATTCCTTCCCAAAGTCTCGCAGACATCGAGTGTACTTCATAGATTTCAACAACCGTCGGAGTTTGGCATAACAAGACGGGTCAAATCATTAAATTTTATTGGAAACTTAACTTGGGTTTTTGATCTGTAATCATTATACTGTCAAGGTGTCAAAATGATAAATAAACCTGGTGATGCACAATGGCTGGCAAACATTTATTACATACAACGATTGTGAATGATACTTATTTAATGGAAAACATACATAAATCCCAGTATTTGCTGCACAGGAAACATGAGGGTTAATTTGGGTCATTATTTTTGGAAGGTTTAGTGGACACAATACCACAACAAATTTCCGGTAGTGAACTAGTTGAACATAAAACTTTACAAATTACTTGTAGTTTTTTTAAAGCTTCCAAGAACCTAAAAGCTCCCAATCAAAAACGAAAGTTCCCATCAAAAGCGAAAAATGAAGCACATTTTGACTTGCATTTTGGTAAACATAATAATAACTTTGCAATATTCATAACTGGCCAGTATTGTAGTTTGTGGGAGTTTTTGCACTTTTTAATGAAGCTGCGAAATATTCTACTAATCTTAACCTTGATGATGAAGGGCTTACTAACTTGTTGGATACTTTGAGTTTGCCAAATCAACGAATAACTGGATATCGTCTTGACAGAAACCCTCAACAATGGAATAATGATTATTATTACAGACCAAAATATGCAGAGAGGAGGTATGAAACTGGAAAGCCAAATCCCCCAAGAGGAAAGAAACATCATCCTCTTTTCACAGGCTGATTTTTATTCTTTCCTTTTTATTTAGACATGTTTGAAAAAAATCAATTGAATTATTTATTTATGTATGTATTTATGTATGTATTTGTACGTTATTCAAACTTCAGTTCGTTGATTTCCTAAATTGCATTCAAGCATTCTAAATATGTAGTTAAGTGACAATACAATACAATAAATATGATTATTCTCGAGAAAAAATTCCATACCGATACCAACAAATTTAATTTAATCTTCTAATTATAAGCTATACCTGGAAGCATTTATCACAAAATTTTCTAAGTTCCTTTGTTGTGACGAGATATACTTTTTGTACAATGTACGTTAAATACATGCATATGTATGTATGTACAGACAAAAGTATTTGGACACTTCTTACTCCAAAATGCAACAGAGTAATTTGACGCTACTAATCACTGCACAACTTCCAACTTTGCATTATTTGTGCAGAATTTACTGGGCTTTAAGGTTATATAAATATTTTTTGATGCAACGGGTGCTGATTGAGTACCCACAATTAAATGAAAAAAGAAACTTTTTGGATTGTACAAAAGTATCTTTGGTCTTTCATCATTCTAAATCTAGAAATTTTTATAGAGTAATTCATTTTTAGCCCGAGTCAGGGCTTATGTAATCACTATGTCCGTCTGTCCGTCCGTCCGTCCGTCTGGGACACTCTAGCGGTCTAACGGGTGGACCGATTTGGATGAAATTTGGTACCAATACACATTTGGGCAAGGCAAAGGCTAAGTTCGAAGATGGGCCAGATCGGTCCACCCAATGACCGGTAAGGGTTGTGGAAAGGTTTTTGACCCTAAAATCACAAGAGGGGACCCTTTTGATTTTATTTTTCAAAATTTTTTTGTTCGATTCTTAGGATTTATCAGACTGATATTGTGAGAATATATTTTCAGAATATAATTCAGGTCAATTGGGGTCAGTTTGGGTTGGTAGGTTGGCCAACACAAATTTTTGAAAATTATCAAAATTTTAAATTTTGAGATTTTTCTTTGTGGGGTGATTGGCTAAGGAAAGGTTAGGTTTTGGGAATAGGAAAGACTCATGTAGGTAACCCCCTACTGATTTTTGAAAAAGTATTCCCTGACTCGGGCTAAATGGAGTTGCACTGGAAGTTGATTAAATTATCATTCAAACATTTCATTGAATGTTAAAGCCCAATAAATTATGAAGAACGTGCAAATTTGTGAATTGTGCAATGATTGGTAGCCTAAATTACTCTGTTCCATATTGTAGTAAGAAGTCCAAATACTTTTGTTCTCACTGTATGCATACATACATATACATATGATCTTCATCTGGTAGTATACATATGTACTTGAAAAGCTAATTGTGAATAATCATGTTTCTAATACCACTAACAAAAATTTGAGAGTTATGTCAATGTATTTACCTCGATGCACTAAATATTTATAATGCAAGTAATTAAAATGTTGCACGCGTTCTAGCCGGCGTGTATGGGTTTCCCATCTTTGGTAGGTGTTTTTCCTTTGTTTGTTCCTGATAATGTGTTCGATGGAGAAGTTCCGTCTGAAAACTATTAAAGCTGAAAATGAAGCAATTTTCCACATATTTACAACTAATTAACAGACAAATATCTAAACATTACAGTTATTAAAAAATAATTCTCATTTAAGATAAGTTCTGAAATTGGTCACGTACCTAATACCAAGCATTGTACAAAGCATAATATCATTGTTATAGTACATTAAGTGTTTCTTACACTTCATCAATATTCACATTAATTAGTTTGTAAACAAAGTACAGCGATCAATGACTCGTCTGTTTTGTTACATCACATTATATTAAATACGTTGAACTACACTACATTTTTACATTGTATTTGCAATTAAATATTTCAATCTTTCTGCACTAATTATTATTCTTTTCTAAAGTTAAGCTAAGTCATAGTTTAAGCGGGTGTGTGAGAACAGCTAATGTTATTGAATTTTAATTGAACTGGACAAAAAACATAAATGCTTATTTATTACAGATAATATACATATGACTGTCCTATGAAAACATACGAGCTGCATACTTTTTCATACAAGATAATTATTGCATATATCATATATGCATGTCAAATATTTAGGTGATATAATGTATGTACATTGAAGAATAGAACAGATACTTCACTTGTCTTTATTAGTCAAAAGGCTGAGAGATTTGCGTATGCATGTCAAATACATAAATATGCATGTATTTATGAGTTTGCTTTTTGGTTAGATAAAACTGTGAGCATCTTTAGCAATTTCTGTGAGAAAATAATAGAACCAACGTGAACTTGAAAGTGTATAAAAATACATAGTAATATGGAATTCAACGCTTGCATATCTCTCTCAAGTAATTTTGCTACATTGGTCCCCTATTATATGTGTACGGGTGCTAGTTTTGACCACAACTATTCATCCCCCATTAAACGTCTACTATATGGAACAACAATGTAGGGAGTGCAAAACGTGAATGCATGCACGTTAATGTTAAAGCCTTTCACAAAACATTAAATGTCAATACATAAATGCAAAAGCAAATTATTTCAATAGTATTATTTACTTGCATCAGTGAAATAAAAGTTTATTTATTTGATTTAATGAGAGTGCTGGTGAGGATTCCACAGATTGTTTTGCACATTTATTTAGCACTAAATCAGTTCATTCTCTCACCTTGTGCACGAGTGTAATAAAATTTGGAGCATCCCTTTGTAAATGTGTCTGCAAATATTTGATGAAGTAAAGTCTGCAATATATTATTATTGTAAGTTTTTAAATTTGATTGTTCGGAATTGCATTTATTTTTAAAATTATTGATTTGTCAGTTAATGCTTAATGTAATTGCAATCACTGCAATTACATTTTTATAAAACATTATATCATTTATACAAAATGGAGACTGTTGCGTCAAGAACATATTTATCTATAAAGGCGAAGTTTTGTAAGTAAATTTTACGTATTCCAAAATCTCAGTTGTCCATGAACTTTTGCAATTCGTGATAATATTAATGACGGCAACGAATTCCAAAATGAGAGGGTCACAGTTTATCGATAACTTTCGATGCGCAATTTATATATACATACGTACGTTGTCAGACCTTTCCTTCATGTAATTTAGGGATGCATGCTTTAAAAGATATATTTCATGCATTCGTAGAATACAATAAACGGTGCTCATCTCAAGGATTTATCCAATTATAAATAAATGTATGAAATATATCGAATCAAATTACGTTAATGTCAAGTTGAATAACGTTTGTTAAGTTACTGATTGATTCTGCAACATGAAAAATTCATTAGCCCTAAAATGAGATTATGACAGACTTGTTGTAAATAAATATCTTTTACATAAATTGTGTTGTATTTTCAATACAATTGCAATACGCCTCCGTTAACTTTGAAGCAATTCGTGAGAATTCGCATCACGCTAACCTATGGAGAGTTGATAATTTCTGT
>JAAOWG010000612.1:0-14053 GCA_036491945.1 Paranurophorus simplex
TGACGTCACATCTAATTAACATATAAGGATTTTAACAATAGAAAAATCCAGTAAAATCCGGATTTTATCAATATATATTTACATCTGCGTCATTAAACAATTAACTAAAGGAAAAGGTCAATCCCTTTCATATTGCTTCTTTATATAGACGCATGCGCGTCTAAACAAATGGTTCTCTACAATTTTTAATTTACAGGAAGAACGGGAACTCCACGATCACGCATTTCAACAACTGCAGCAAGACTGCATTGCAACAAAGAAAAATCTTGAACAATCATCACGGAGGGAAGGACAGGTGACTTTTGGTTAGTGCTACGAAATTGATAATGGATCATTTTGTTGTAGTTGCTAAACTTGAGAAACATGGTTGGTCGAATTTTGGGCATTGATTGGGCAAAGACCGTTGTCCCTGACTACGAATTAATATCAAAACTGGAGAAGATTGTACAGACTAATAAAGAGTTTGCTGAAGTTTCGAAAAAATTATCTGACAGCATGAAATTGATGCCGGAAGGGCAAGAAGGGTTTGAAGATTAATTTTCAGAATATTACTGATTTCGGTTTTTATTAGAGACCAAAGTTTCAAAGAGTTTTCAGATTATTATAGTTTAGCAATGTGGATTTTCTCCTCGAGGATCGCATTTGGAAATTTTCGTTCGGCTGGATGGGGAGATTTATTTGTTGAGCTGTGGAAAGAGATTCTCATGCTACATACATTTTCATGATTGCCGTGTTTAAATAGTTTCAGTTTCATCGTATATGTTATCCTTAATTTTATTACATTTATGTGAAATTAATTAATTTAAGACTAGTAGCATAACAATTTCAAAAGATGAACCTTGCTATTTTGAGAATAAAAAGAAGATAAGTGTGGATTATGTACCATTTAGGATTTGAAACAATGTTTATTATTATTTACGCATCAAACTTGCTTACAAGAGAAAGCCTTTTATGTACGTCTGAGATCAGTCATGTATACATAAATATTTATATCTGTATTTGAACAGTAACAAGTATTTTCATCTCGATTCAAAATTCACAATAAATAATTCTATAATTTTTATGACGCAAAACAATCCGTAAGAAAATTCATTATCATTTCATTTTGAATAAAAAACAAAATGACAATGATTGGTGGTATGCCGTTTGAGATGGAGACGTTGAGTTGGATTTTGAGTTGGATCAATTGGATTTGACCAATTAGACTAAAACCTCTTTAAATAGAAAATAAGCTCTCAAAAGGAGCAAATTACCTGGGGAGCAGATGGAATATTATATAACAAAGACTATTAAATCTCGCATCCTCATTTCACACTTTATTATCTCTTAAGCAAGATGTAACACACAATTAAATTCCAAATTTATCAAAAATACCAGAATTTTTTGCCCAAATTAAATCCCTTTTGACAATGGTGAGGGTGGGTTCAATACCATTTGGATATTCAGGGATAAGCTTGCTCAGCTTCTTTGATACAAATGCACCCTTTGGATTCCTAGTGTATGCTTGAAGTATTGCAGGGGCATCCTTCAATAATTTATTTTGAGCTTCTTTATTCTCCGTCGCCTCTTTCAAGAAATGCATCAATTTCGAGTCTTCCATTTCCATGACGCGTTCCTAAAGAAAGAAAGATTTATATGTATCCTCATCAGAGCATGTTCATAATTTTGTCAATATTACCTGAAATTCATCTGGTTCCAATATTTCCACTTTGTAGCCCAACTCTCTTGCAATCCCAACAAGCTCGGTCTCTGTCTGAGGGTATGGATTATAAACGTTATAGACCTCATGGGGTGTGGCATCATCTAGAAATATTTTTAAGGATAGTTCCACACAAGTGTCAACAGGGAGGATGAAAAAGGGGATGGGCACTGCCGGCATGATGCCCAAATGTAGATAACTCATCATCCTCAACATCAATTGATTATTTTCATAATCAACATTAGCTCCACTTTCCTTCTCTCCTCCTACTGCAGGGAAGCGAAATACTTTTATTGCAAGTCCCCTTTTAACCCCTTCAGCCATGAGACGATCACAAACATATTTTGAAATGGGATACGCTGTATTTGGCATATCAGCGAAATCTTCAACACCAGGCCAGTCCTCAGATAAGGAATAATCTTCAGCTAGAGCCGCATTTGCAACGATTGTCGAGGCATGAAAGAGCAATTTGGATTTTTCTTGAGCACAAAACTCCAGCACTTTCAAAGTCCCTTGAACATTAACGTTCCGGATGTCACGGGAGTTGAGCTTATCTATCCTTTTGTACTCATCTGTTAAATTGGATTTTACAGCAAGATGAAACACGGCTGAAACCTCTCTACAAAGTGAGTAGTAATCTGATTCATTAAGTGAGAAGAAGGGACGAGTGATTGAGCCTGGAATTGTGATCACTTTGGACATATCAATTTGACCCAGAAGCTGCTTTCCTTCAAGTTTCTTTTCAAGTCGAGTGGATGCAGAGGTGTTCTTATCATCGTCCCTTACAAGACAGTAGATCTTCGTAATTTGTGGTAATTTTGATAGTTCTTTTAAAAAATATGGACCCATATTGCCAGTCGCTCCAGTAAGTAGAATGACTTTTATTTGTGATGGCAGACAAGCTGAGATCGAAGGGGGTTGAATATTTTGAGGTAGTATTGAATCTTCTTTTATTAATTGAACAAGTTCTTCTCTGCTTGGACGAGGGACCTCATCATCCTCCTCATTTCCAGAATTCCAGATTCCAGATAAAAGTGAGGTCAATCTGATAGCAAGTTGATTCACGGTATGACAATCTTTAACGGAATTTACTGTAATTGTTGCCCTCTTTCCTAGAGTAGTTTGTACAACGTTTTTCATTTCAATCATCATCAATGAGTCCATCCCAAGATCTTGAAAATTTTCATCATCATTAAAAGTCTCGTCCCCTCCAAGCTTAAGGATTTGTCGGATCATTGATCGAACAAATTTCTTGACCAATTCTAATCTCATCTCCTCATCAACTGCCGAGTCATACTCGGCCCAAAATTTATCATTGTCAATAACCAAATCCTTTGTGACGAGAGAGTCACTCTTTAATTTGAGCTCTTCATAATATTTCTTGACTCCTGAAAAAATCTGTTTCATAAGAGCAAAATCCGCGTCACACACGCAAGTTTGTAGGCGTTGTGATTTAAGGATTCGTTCCAATGCAGAGATCCCTTGTAAAGCGGAAAAGGGCCGGAGTCCAATTATTTCAATGTTTGCAGCCACTCCCACCTGCCCCCACTGCCCCCAATTTATTGTTGTTGCCACAAGTCCAAGGGAATGCCTATAGTAGGCTAGAGAATCTAAAAAGAAATTTGCAGACGAATGATTGCTTTGACCCATTGAACCAATGCTTGAAACTGCAGATGAAAACATGACGAAATGTTCCAGTGGGAGAGAGAGGGTTGCTTGGTGGAGATTCCAACCCCCTCTGATTTTTGGATTATATGTCGTCATGTATTTGTCCCAAGTTTGATTGGAATAAATTGAATCTGAAAGTACTCCTGCGGCGTGCATTATCCCTCGAACAGGAGGAAGGCTGGGGTCCTCTTTGAGGTTTTCAAGTAGTGCTCTACATTGCTCCATCTCTCCAACATCGTATTGAAGGCAGAATACGTTTCCACCTTGAGCATTCAATTGAAGGATTTCATCAGAGGTTTTATCCGACGGAGGACTTCGACCAACTAGAGCAATATTCTTGGCTCCCGAACCCACCATCCATTTTGCAACTTCCATCCCAATACCACCAAGTCCTCCTGTGATTATATAAGTACTTCGATCACTAAACATTGAAATACAAGAGTTAGCGTCTGGCATGGATATCACAATCTTTCCAATGTGCTTGGCTTTTTGCTGCATATAAAAGAAAATTATTTATGATACAGATTGTTGGGGCTTACTAACCATGTATGTGAGGGCTTCTCGGATTTCAGATGCATCAAATCTCGAATAAGGGATTGGTCTTATAATTTCCTTGCCCATAAATTCTTGAATCTTGAAAATATGATGAATCATTTCTTCCTCAGTGGCCGCTGAGAGGTCAACAATTGTGTAGGAAACATCAGGACGCAAAGCTTCAACTTCTTCCGGTGTCCAAATATTTAATTTGCTCATTTCAATAAATCTTCCTCCCTCCTCAAGGATAGAAAGGGATGCTTCTTTAAAGCCAGGGCCTGTTAATGAGTTTAGGAGGACGGAAACTCCTCTCCCCCCATTTAATGCCTGTCTAACATCATTTTGATATGATGTGTTTCTTGAGTTAAATACATGCCTTATCCCAAGTCCCCTTAAATAAGCTCGTTTCCTCTTGTTCCCAGCAGTTGCTATAATTGTGGATCCAATAGCTTGAGCAATTTGTATTGCAACCAATCCCACTCCCCCACTGGCCGTGTGAATTAATATTGTATCTTGTTTAGTTAGTTTTGCAACTTGTACTAGACTTGTGTAAGCGGTGGCAGCTACTGCGGGTAGCGTTGCAGCGTCGTTAAACGTAATGTCCTTTGGTAATGCCAGTAATAGTTCTTCTCTTGTTGTTACATGAGAGGGTAGTGCGGATCCATTAATATTTGTCGAAAATACAGGATCCCCAACTTTGTGTTTTGTTACCTTTGACCCCACAGATACCACGACCCCAGACCAATCAATCCCAACGGTATTCATGGACTCAAATTCAACACTTGGCTTCAGCACGGCAAACACATCCCGGAAATTAAGAGCATAAGCCTTAACTTTGGATTCCACTTGATATTCCCCCAATTGAGGGGGAGTGGGGGGTAATGGTCCAAACCTTAGATCAGCTATGGCATTAGTTGGAGGAAGAACTAGATGAAACCTTTCACTTTTAGGAAATGCTAAAATCGCGTTTGGTGGCTTCCAAGGGATGAATCTTGGGACTATCCTTTGATGCTGACGATAAGCAACGTAAATCTCTTGATCGGGTGTTAACAATTCAGCTAAAAGTTCCTTTATCTCTACCTCCCCAATTGTTGAAGCTTCATCAAAGTCTATACACCGAGTGGAGGCTGAGGGTTGTTCATTTTGATAGCATTTTGCCATTGCATAAAGTGGAGATGAGGATGGAGGGGAAACATCTTCATCCCCTACACTTAAACACCCCTTAGTCACTACATACAATTTTGGATGATCAAAACTGATCATTGCTTTACAAATGTGGAGGAAGGGCTTTGCAACTGGGGTAACATCAACTTCAACATTAGGCCTAAAAAGTCCCCACAGATAAATGAGCCCTTCAAAAGAGTGTCCTTCTGTAGTTAGCACTTTGATCATGTCACCTTCCTGTTCTGGGCGAATGATGTAATTATTTTCAGAGTTTTTAACGTACTCCAACCCTTTGTTTACAGTTACTACGGAGTAGCCCAACGAGATTAAATTCTTCTTAAGATTTGATGCCATCCCTTCATTCTCTGGCGTCGTCAATATAAACCAACACTTTGATGTTTTTATACAATTTTGATATTCCACATTCTTCCCAGCTCGGGCAGAAAGTATTGCAAATCTATTTCCAAATGCTGGAATGCTGGCCATCTTGTCGAAGCCCACAGCCTTCAAAACAGTTTTCCATTTATCCTCCGATAGCTCACAACTCCATCCCCTCAACTCCTTATCCTCATAATGCCAATAAGCATCAAGCAGTCCAAAAGTAAGGTTAGTTGCACGGTAAGGGCTGAAACTTTCAGAGATGATGAGAGAGCCTCCGGGTCGTAAAAGATTTCTTAAATTAGCACAAGATCTTGATACGTTCCTGGTTGCGTGGATCACATTGTTTGCAACAATAATATCATAATGAAATGGAATGAACCCTTGAGTAGCCACATCTTCTTCTATATTTAATAGTTTGTACTGCACTTTAACTTTAGTGGATTCAAATATTTTAATTCCCTTTGGAAAAAACACAGGGGATAGATCAGTATATGTGTATTCCCAATTGGAGTGAGAGCCTTGAATAGAGGCTAACATTGTTTTTGTAAACGAACCCGTACCAGCTCCAACTTCCAGGACTCTCACGATCCCAGTTGGATCTTCATTCAAGAGTCTTGAGCAGTACTGAGCGATGAGGGAGTGAGCCTTGAGGGATAATTTTGCATCCATATAATACGCTTCCGCTGAAGGGGCTGAGGGATCCTCTGGAAATAAATAAGCAAGTGCTGTTTCTTGCCCTGTGAGAAATTTCGCAATTTTAGTTCCCGTTGAGCTCACGTATGCGACTTCATTAGGAGATTGTGGATAAAGTTTGGAATAAATTGAGGAAATATTTGATGTAACTTCAGTAAGGTGTGGAATTGGTTTAATTAAAATAAAATTCAGCCCTTCAGTCCTTTTGAAGTATCCATCTTTCTCAAGTTCTAAAAACATAAAGCGAAGGAATCCCTCAAGGGATGAAAGCACTTTGCACCTCGACCTTAAATCTTCAATATTATAAACTGTGGCTGTGCAATCAACCCCAAGATCGTAAAGACCCTTGATCATGTAAAGGGCATAAAGTGATTCTGATTTTTCCACAAACTGTTCCTCTTCTTGGCTAAGTTCATTGAATATCTCTAAATCTTGAGATGGAGGGCAGAATAATGATTGGTTTAATATGAGATGGGGATCAATTCTTTTCTCCATAGGACCACACGTAACCCTCCATACATCCTCATACATGTTGGGTAAGCTTAGTTTTTGTGCCTCCAAAGCAGAACTTATTGCCCCAACCGTTGTTTCCATTAACAGTGCTCCCTCCATTAGAGCAATTATTAAACCTTGAGCGTCCAATAAGGTGGCTCTTGACCCCCCTTGTTCATCCAAAGAGCAATGGATATATAAGGTTTTTACCGTAGGAATGGAGGTGTAGCACACAAATTTTTGAACTGATACGGGTACATGGAGTTTATCTGCGGTCGGATGAGTTGATATCATGATTGCTTGAAATAATGTATCAAGTAAAACAGGATGACAAATGTATTTTTCCAAAGCGACAGTCACATCCATTTCAAATATCGCCTCTTCTGAGCCTCCAACACTCATTTTCCTCAAAGTTTGAAAGGTTTCTCCGAATTTCAGTCCATAGTCTGCCAATTTTCCATAAATTTCAGAAATATCCTGAGATTTTCCATTCTCTAGCATCTCTTTTGGCCTCATATTGCAAAGTCCTTTGGGTGGATCTGGAGCATATGGAGAAAACGTTGCTGAGGCATGTTTAATCCATTTCTGAGTTTCTTTATCCAAAACAAGTTTACTATAAATTGAAACCTTGGTCTCTCCATTCTCTTCAGAAACAATTGTTTGAAGTTGATTCTTTTCAAATTCCCCAAGACTTAAGGGACTTTCAATTAAAAAGTTTTCCAAAGTAATGGGACCGCTTGGTGGAATAAACGTTGTCTCGGTGCAAGAGATTGCGGAATGGCCGGACACTATGGCCATCTCAATAAATCCAGCCCCAGGAAAGATAATCTGCAACAGAACAACCAACTCATAACTACATATTTATCTCATGTATACGTAATATCCTCATCAAGTTTACTCAACCTTATTTCCAATTATGTGATCCTTCAAAAACTCGGCATTTTCAATCAACAACTCATTCTGATAGATTTTTAAGGAAGATGCATTACTTTGCTGAGTTCCCAAAAGTGGGTGTATCTGTCCCAATCCCCGATCTGGCTGATCAAACCAAAATGTTTTATTTTGAAAAGGATAAAATGGAACAATGACTTTAGATGCGGCTTCAAATTGATCAAATCCTTTCCAATTTACAACTACCCCATGAACGTATAATTTAGCCAAGGATGAAAGTATGCAACTCCAATCTTTCTCCTAAAAACAGAGATTTCTTTTCAAATAAAAAAAACAAACGGAAAATAAATACCTGCTTCCTTATTGAAGGAACACAAGTAACAGGGCCTTCTGCATTGATCATTGTCAGTGCAGAAAGGATGGGTTGAGGTCCAATTTCCAAAAATATGCATTCAATTGTTGAAAATAGGGATTGAAGGGCGGAACGAAATCTCACTGGCTCTCGAGTGTGTCTAACCCAATAGACAGCATCAACTCCATCTTCTTTAAGGACACCATCCATTCCTGAGACAAAGGTACAACTTGGTTTAGAGTATTTTAAAGTGGCTGCAGTCTTTCCATACTCTTCAAGTATGGGATCCATATGTGAGGAATGAAAAGCATGGGAAGAGTCAAGAAGGTGGGTTTTTGTTCCATTATTTTTGCAAAACTCTGCAAATCCCAAAACCTGTTTAGAATCTCCGGCAATGACGGTTTGTTCTGGAGAATTGAAGGCAGCATAGTCGAGGTTGTCGGAAGTTTCAAAGAATTGTTTCAACAGTTCATCCGTTCTTTCTTTGTTTTCTTTTAGTACCAACATCCTTCCTGGAGGAAGTGCATCAATTAATCTGCTTCGTTCTACAACCAGGGATAGTGCATCCTCAAAGCTTAAAATGGAGGCTCCAACTGCTGCTGCAAATTCACCAAGACTGTGTCCCAGCACTACATCCGGAACAATTCCCCAAGAAGCCCATAATTTCAAGAGGCAATACTCCACACAAAAGATGGAGGTTTGAGAGTATATTGTACGAGAAAGTGAGGATTGGTTAGAACCCCAGAGAGTGGATTTTATGTCGAGTCCATATTCTAGAGAAAAAAAAATATTTGTTGTTAAAGTCAAGTAAGGCTGTAGTATCGACGAGATATTACTTTTACTAAGGATGCAGTGACATTGGTCAAAATTCATTTTAAAGATGGGATTTGAAGTGTAAAGGCTCTTGGCCATCCCAGGGTATTGACTCCCTTGTCCAGTAAATAGGAAACATATTTTTGGCACTTCTTCCACAACATTTCTTGTAATTTGATTATTTTTTAATTTGGTCAAAATTTCGTCCTTGTCTTTCCCTACAATTGCTGCTCTATGTGGAAAATGTCCCCTTCCGACATTCGCCGTGTGGACAATGTCCTCAAATTTGACTGAAGAAGAGGATTCTAAAAAGCTTTTAAACTGCTTTAAATTATCGTCAAGGGCCTCTTCACTTTTTCCTGAGAGTGAAAGGAGCTGCAAGGGACGAGCAGTAGATTGAAATAAAGTTGGATAAATTATGTTTGGAGTTTCTTGAACAATGACATGAGCGTCTGTTCCAGTTATGCCAAATGACGAGATCCCAGCAATTCTTGGTTTTCCTCCTCGTTTCCATTCTAAAGGCTTTAAAAACAAAATTACAAAATCCATAATTTTTTGTTTTCTTACCTTTAAGGGTATCTGAGCTGGGATAGCATCTAAATTAATTGCTGGATTTAAAGTCTGGAAATTCCTGTGTGGGGGAATCATCTCATTCTCTAGTGAGAGTAGTACTTTAATTATTCCTGCAATTCCTGAACATGACTCTGTGTGTCCAATATTTGTTTTTACGGATCCAATCACAAGTGGTTGTTGTCTATCCTTTGAATAAGCTTCAGCAACAGCAGCAACTTCCAAAGGATCACCAACCGGAGTCCCTGTCCCATGTGTTTCAACATAACTAACATCTTTACCCTCGACTCGAGCGGATTGTAAGGCCAATTTCATGGCCAGTGCTTCACAGTATTTTGTTGGAGTTCCAAGACTTCTACTTGCCCCCTCTTGTACAACGGCAGATCCTCGAATAAGTCCATACACCTTATCCCCATCTCGTACAGCGTCTGGATATCTCTTAAGGACGAGTACCCCCACTCCCTCAGCTCTCCCAAAACCATCTGCACTCGCATCAAAGGTTTTACAATGTCCATCAGGTGCAAGAACGGTGTTCATTGTCTTCCCAGTGAATGGATGGATTAAGAGATTTACTCCAGATGAGAGTGCAAGATTGGTTTCTCCTCTTAAAAGGGATTTACATGCAAGATCCACTGCAACAATGGAGGAGGAACAACCACTTTCCGTTGATACGGAAGGGCCGGTTAGCCCTAAAGTGTGACTAATCCTAGCTGTAATTACACCCAATGAATTTCCAAGATATGATCTGAAAAACTCTGATTCTCCAATCCCAGATGTTTGGAGGGCTTCTCGATAATCAGTTCTCCAACTTCCACCAAACACCCCAGTATAGCTTTGCTGTAGAGATGTTGGATCAATTCCGGCCGATTCTAAAGCTTCCCATGCAACTTGTAAGCAAAGCCTTTGTTGGGGGTCCATGAACCCCAACTCCTTAGGACTAACACCAAAAAACTTTGCATCAAATTGATCAATTGAACAAGATAGAAACCCGGCCCGGGATTTTTTTGCTTCATCACTAAGATTTGGACATCGATCAATAGTCCATCGTCCTTCAGGGGCCGCACCAATGGCGTCCCTTCCTTCAATTAAAAGGGACCAAAATTCTTCAAGAGTATTTGCCCCAGGAAACCTACATCCCATCCCGATAATAGCGATGGAATGCTTTAGTTCTCTAAGTTGTTGATCTTCCTCTTCAAAATCTTGTAAAGAATTTGAGTACTGATCAAGATAGGATTTTAACCCGTTGAATGGACTCTGAAAAAAAAAGTTTGGGTGTTCACATAATTGCTATTAAAAACAGTCAAATAAATACCTTTTCTAATTTCGCAAGTTTTTGGCCAACGCCATGATCCAAGTGGTCCTTCCACAGACGTAGTAACTCCTGCATAAAAATTGATGAAATTCTTTATAATTAAGTTTAACTTACTTTTTCTAAAAGTCCAGTCACGGCGTATTCCTCATTTTTACATAAAACTTCCATGGGATGATCCCCAGTAAAATTTACAATGAATATTTCATCTTTATTTTTAGCTAAAGCATCGTTTTTGAGCTCAACATTAATGCAGTATTTCTCATCCAAAGGACTCCACCCTTCAAAACAAAAGTTTGTTTTCCCTTCCTGAAACTTTGTCCAATAGTGCTGAGAAGGTTTTGCAACGAAAACGTTCCAATCCAAGGAGTGAACATTATTTTCCATAAATATTTCCTCACATCCCTGTACAACTAAAGCGTTTGGAGAGATATACGCTATTTTGTGATATTTTTGAAGAGAGAGTATCATAAATTTTGTGACTGTCTGGGAATCCGATCCACATTTCATTACAGAGATGGGAAGTCGGATAACAACATCAAATTCACATTGAAGCAGCTCCCTAGAAAATACGTTATTTATTTTTTTTTTAAATGACTCAAAAGTGTCTGAACTTTTAATGAGTAAACTTGTTGATGAAAGTGCAATTGTGATCATCATCCATGTCCATCATTAAACAAACAATGGAAAAAAAGTTTTCTCAAGTGGATGAGTGGGTGACACATAAATTCAAACATATCTTTTAATCGCTTGGGTTAGAACATTTGGGGTTAAAATATTTTGTTTTCAAATAAATGAGTTCATCCCACTTGTCCTCCTTTGTTTGCAAATTATCTCAAAGGCTTTTAGGTTTAATAAACTAGTAGAGCAAAATTTGCATATGAGCGATGAGCTAGATGTATGAAGCTATTTGGAAGCAATAATTCGGTGCATACATATTTGTTCTACAATCGTAAATAATTCCCATAGTTCTAACTTCAGTTGGATTTTACACTCTAAAGACGGGTACCGGTATTTTAAGGGTTTATGGCCACGTCGATTCTGCACGTTTGCATACTTTTAGCACATTAAAGACAACAGCATAAAATAAAACAGCTCTTCCTTTGTTATTATTTAAATTTTGAAAGAGATCCTGTTATTTTGAAAGCGACAATATTAATTTTCCCAACCCCCCTTTTGCATGATTTTCAATGCTTTTGCTAAGGAAATCCATGAGTTTCATGCAAAATAGACTAATTATAAGGAATTGCTTAGATTTGCATGAATCTTTTCGGAACATTTTGTGCTTAATTGATAGATAAACTAATATCTCGACAATTGAAATGAAAAAAATCATGATCCCTATTACGCACTATTTATAAACTGAGGTTGAATTGTAAAATAATTGTCATTTTCACAATTTATTGCCTATAAAATGAGTAGCTTGACAACTATGGAAAGATGCATAATATAACAAAGCGTCATTCATCTTTCTCATAATGGAAAGAGAAGCGTCCAGTGGGTTTTTCTTGGTCGTATGAAAGTTTTTGACTATTCATATTGAGATTTATGAGGTAAGTGTGTACTCCTTCAATGCTAATCATACATTAAAGATATTTTTCATAGAATGTGTCATTCTAAATGTTGTTGCTGCTCGAAGCGAATAACTTCAAGTCACTGGAGGAGAAAGATTGGGGGCACAGGAGTTAGAGAAATTCAGTTATGGTCTATAGTCCGGAGAAAACTTGCACATACTGGAAGAAAATTCAAAGGATCAGATGAGATCTGCAAATCATGTCATGGAAAGCTGATTTGACCATATGCGGAATGGAATGGCGAGCTATTTCATAACAGAAGTGGCTGAAAAGCCTATTCGATTTAGGAACTCGCGTGTTGATGTGGAGGATGCTGATATGGAGATGACTGATGTCGAGGAGACATCAGACATCTTGGAATCTTCAACATCAAATGCAACTCAACAAAATACACAAATCTCGTCAATTCCTTCTCAAAACAGTACTCAAACTTCTTTCACGGATTCCCAAATGATTGGAAATAATCAAATGATTGGAAATAGTCAAATGAGTGGAATTAGCCAATTCTCCAACACAATCAGTATTGGATCTCGCTGTTCGGTAAAAGCAATGATCCATATGGACTGGTTGACTTGTATTTTATAGATTATTATTGGGGAGAATCAAGCTGTTCTTTAAAGAACTTAAAGTTCTTGCCTTGTTATTTGGAATTGAATCACAACAGCGAGTTAGTGATTTAATTCAATCAGTTGGAAAAGTCCTGGATGCTCATTTCGTCCCTCAAAATCTCGGTTATGGTCATTTGTCAAGAGAAGCAGCTGCATCGCATGATTAAGATTTTTTTCATCGAATTCTTCACACACCCGCAGAGGCCCTCCATTCAATAATAGATGCCACCTATTTATATATTCAGAAGCCGAGCAATTTTGAACTCCAAAGACAGACATTCTCCCTCCACAAGCTTCAAAATATGGTTAAACCAATGATGGATGTATTCCCTGATGGATATGTGCATGACGCCTGCAATCTCTGGTTTGCAAATTCTGCAAACAACGACGCTTCAATTTTGAAAAAAATGTGCGAAGGGAGTGGTGATTCATCTATCATGGGATTATTGCAAGAAGGTGATGTCATGATTTTGGATCGTGGCTTTCGTGACGCAATTGACTATTTGAACTCTCTTGGACTTGTGACATTTATGCCCGAATTACTTCAAGCAAAAAAGAAAGGTGGAAATGCAAGTGATAAGGGACAACAGCAATTTACAGCCGCACAAGCCAACGCTTCAAGAAAAGTAACAATGCTTCGTTTGATTGTTGAAATAGTCAATGGGCAAATCAAACTTCGATTTAAGTTTTTCAACTCCAAAATTCAGAATCGTTACCTTCCAATTCTAGAGATGTTTTGGAGAATAGCGTGTGCAATCCATAATAAATACGGTACAAGATTCCGAAAATCCCCTGAAAATGAAGATTTTATTGTGGACAAAGTTCATTCGGATTTGACTACAGAAAATGAGTTAAAGAATTATGTTGAAGCTGAAGGACTTCTTCGGAAACGAGTGTGCTGGAAGCTAGCTGAATTCAATGATTTTGAACAATTTCCCCTTCTTTCTATGGATGATTTGAAGAAAATTACCCTTGGATCATTTCAAATAAAAATGTCAGATCGCTACATTCAGCATGAACTGGAGACTGAAGGCGATTATAGAATATACGTTCATAAGGAGGAAGATGATCTGTACAGCCTGAAGTTGAAAAACAGATTCTCATCCTCAAGCGTTCATCAAGTATGGATTCGTATTGACAAGGAAAAGATTGGATATGAAGCTGTGGATTCCTACTACTGCACCTGTAAAACAGGAGGTCGTACAACAGGATGCTGTAGTCATGTTTGTTCGGTAAGAATCGTAAAAATATTGAATATCACATAATAGTCTCATTTGCTAGGTTTTGAAGTTTGTTGGTCATGAC
>JAAOWG010000613.1:0-14050 GCA_036491945.1 Paranurophorus simplex
GCCTCACGGCCATTTTAAGGGTTTCACCAACCCCATGGTCCTGTCCATAAATCTTTAATGGGGTGGCTTCACTAGGTTTCCAGTACCATCCCATATTTAGGAGGTGGCGGTAACTGCAGCCGTGAGTATTCTTTTCTCCTTTGGCCTCCTCCTTTGCAGCTTCTACATTATTTCTCCAAAGGTTTTGTGCAGCAGTTGTTACGTCACGGGATGTGGTGTTTCCAACAATCATTCCCATAATTTCTTCAACGTTGTTATCACCTTTTTTATATAGTTTAAGGAAATATAGCTGGTTTATGTGGGCTTTTTCTGAATCCGACATTTCCTTAAAAATAGTACAGGCCAGGTAATTGTCTGGTTTTCTCTCAGTATAAACAATGGAGTTTGGTTCAAGCACTATGTGGGTTGTTTGGGCGTGTCTTCTCAAGTTTGTGGCTGTCGAAAAGGTTATTTCACATATGGCACATTTGTAGGGGTTCGAAACTATACAGAATAATACGATATCATTAGTGTAAAAAATGGTTGGAGGTTATAGGTGAATGATACAATACACTTACACATATGCTTTACTTGTATGTGATCTCCCAAACAACGGCCACATGTAGTTCCATTAAATTTTTTACCGCAAACTCTGCACTCTAATTCTTTATGGCCAACCTTGATCTTGCAGTTTTGGACTGAAATGGATTCAAAGGGTTCCACCATGTTTTCATAGTACTCCATCTGAGTAAAACATAAACATGACTAAAATGATCAATTATTTGATGGGATAAGAACTCACCACTACTTTGGTTTGATGAATTAAAGAGTTTGAAGTTGTCTTATGGGGTCCGGTATCTTGTGTTTGCTTGTAGATAGCTTCCAATATTTCCTTGTACTTTTCTGCTAGAAAAATAGCCCTACGGGTGGTGGCATTGAGCTCTTGTTCCGGTTTAATTTTAGGTACAAAATCTCCTGGTTCTGAATCCGAGAGTGCAGGAATTCTCTTGGACGCTTCTATTCTAATAGTTTCAACCTTTCCCTTCTTGCGTACTGGTGACTTTCCAACTACTTTCACCTTTTTCTTCACCAAATCATCGTCATCAGAATCACTAAGAACTTTGGCCTTTTTTCCCCCTTTTGTAATACCTTCCCCAATAGGATCTTCATCGTATATCTTAGGGACTTCCCACTCTTTTGCTTTCCTTTGCCTTTTACTTCGACGGAAAGACATGTTGTCGTTGGGTTGGAATGTCGTCAAATTACCACTCCCCAGAATTCAAGTACAAAACACTTTTTTGCGCTTATTGAATTCCCACCAACTCACAATGCCCCCAATTTCTTACAATGGGCAACCCTTCCGCAATTTATCTCTACATCACCAATTTTAACCAAACAACTACAATAATGCAATCACAGAGAAGAAGAGGAAAATTGCTTTTCTACACCATTTCATCATGCAGTATAAAGTTTCTATACCTTTGCACTGTATATCAGAACCCGACCATCGCTTATTTGGACCACATCTTCTTGTCCCATCCCCCATCAGCATGTAGCCATATTTGCATTTGTACGTGATTACAGAATTAAATGAAAGGGAGCCATACTCCACGATTCCATTGGAAGGATGTTCTGGAACCGGACATGACACCGCTGGAGATGGGAACACAAAAAATACTGCAAATGCATTTTTGGTTTATACCACAATGAACTTACGGACACAAGTTGGCAACTCTTTAGGAGTCCAGGCTCCATCCGTTTGACAAGTGTGCTTTTGTCGTCCTACAATTTCAAACCCAGCTTGGCAAACGTATGAAATTTCACATCCAACATGAAAACATTCTCCTTCTCTTCGTCCATTGAGTATGTCTTGAGGATCTCCACAACTTTTTGCTGAAAAATGAAGGCTTTACTTACATTAATTTTTGACACATTTTAAAACTCACGTTCACAAGTGATGTCGGGTCCAAACCTTTAAGATTTTAATAATAATAATAATATAATAATCCAGCAACCCACCCAATTGTAATAAATTAAAAATAAAATTACCATTTAGCTGTTCCATTATAAAGGAAACACTTTGTTCGAGCAAAACCTTTTGTAATGTAGCCAGGAAGGCATTGATATTGAAGAGAAAAATCCAAATCAAAAGTAGTCTGGTCTAAAGGACCATTATGCCTTGCGTGCTCAATTATTGGGGGAGATGTACAAAATGCTATAAATTCAAAACAAATATATTATTCAATTCAAAATGAATTTAGTTGGATTATTATTACTGTTCTTTTGACATGAAGGTGGAGTACCTATAGACGGAATTGTAAAAGATCAAACTATTTATTACTACAAATTACTAATTATTTAATTAGAGCTTTAATTACCAGACCACGTCCCATCCGCTTGACAAACTCGTTTTTCCATCCCAATAACTTTAAAATCATTGGGACAACTGTAGATTGCTTCGGACCCAAACATTTTGCCATTTGCATGAACTTGACCAATTTCCAAAGGACCTTCTGGCTCTGGACACTCTCTCTCTAACAAGACGCGCAAAAAAGGGTAGATGAAATCATGGAATTTACATATAATTAAAAACCAACCCCGAAACCTACCTGGTTTTACACAACTTAGACCACATGCACCATCACACATACATTTCTTTCTTTTACTTTTACAATCCTCGTCATTAGTGCACTTTCTCAAACAGCTTCTTCCTTGAAGTTGAGCTTGAGCTTCGTCCCTGGGACAAAGCTCTGATGGAACGTTTCGAGGGTTTTTATAAAACAAACGACTACTTGCATAGATTTCAGGGGAGGTGCGGTGCCAGGATATTGCGGATGCTGGATTAGTAAATTATATATAAGGGTTGCCAGATGCAAAAGTATAATTATGAATTGTACGTAAACTTAAATATGTACATATTGTATACCTGCAACCGTCACACAAATGATCCAACTAAATGTGATCTGAGTGAATGTTGAATGTAGCGACATTTGCACGTTTTAGAGTTTTCTCGTAGCTCAAATATTAAGCGACTTTCACTTCATTGTATCCAAGTTCCGACTGAAGGAATTTCATAAGTATTTCACTTAGAGAAGGAACAAGGACTTTCTCCTCTTTTCTACAAAGCCTTGCGCCTACTCTAATGTTGTATGCATGTATAGCTGTATTGATTCCCGAGTGGAAGTACTCAATCCCTCAGATTTTGACCGAGAAATTCCAATTTCACGGATTTGGACTTGAGACTCAAATGAATGAAAAGTGAAAGTAGTGTGCTCAAGGACTTTGGATTTTATTGCTACACTAACTCACACTTTATTGCAGGATTAGGTAAAACGGGGACAATCGTTGTCACTTAATTTATATGAATGGACTTGATTTTTATTGTACAACCATATTGCGACATCAGTTTTTACAGTAGTTTTTTTTTTCAAGTGTTAAATACTTTTACTTGTGGTTGCGGCTCAAATCAATATTTCATGACTCAAAAATCACTAATCATTACTAAAAACAATAATTTTTGCTAATGGCACTAATGACTTGCTTTTGCAGATTTCAACTCGTACTGCTTCATTCTTTCTTCAACAACAGGTCGAAAGTGACGAATTAAGCCCTGTAAATCATCGTCAAACTAATAACAAGACAATAAAATAATCTCACCTGCACAGGCCATGCTGCACCATCACCTAAAGCACAGATAGTGTGACCTTCGATTTGCTTGCTAATTTCCCATATCATGTCAATTTCTTCAGGTTTAGCTTGTCCTTTAACTAAAGACAACATAAGCGGATAATTACAACTGATCCATTATCTTACCAAAACGAGCCATAATTTTGTTCATCCATCCAACACCTTCTCTGCATGGCGTGCATTGACCACATGACTCGTGCTTATAAAATTCAATAAGTCGAGCAATTGCTTTGATAACGTCAGTCTGTTTATTCATAACAATCAGTGCGGCAGTTCCCAGACCAGTTTGAGCAGCAACAAGACCATCGAAATCCATAGGTACATCATCGCACACGCTTTTTGGGATGATTGGAGTAGACGATCCACCAGGGATAACACCTATAATGTTAAAATTAACCATCCAGCAAAATGAATGATAATCAATCATACCCAATAAGTTATCCCATCCTCCAATAATCCCACCAGCATGTATCTCAATAAGTTCTCTATTTAAATTATGTATGTATATTTTGATATTGTTACAACACATTTCATCATTAAAAAATGTTTACTTTAAAGGAATAGACATTTCCTCTTCAACTGTACATGGATTATTTACATGACCACTTATGTTAAACAGTTTGGTGCCAGAATTTCTTGTTCGACCAAAACTAAGGAACCATGTTCCACCTCTTCGACAAATTGTAGGGGCGACAGCAACCGTTTCAACATTAGCTACAGTTGTAGGACAACCAAATACACCAATATCCGCAGGAAATGGAGGCTTTAATCTAGGCTTCCCCTAAAATTATTAGAAATCCACATATTTATTATTTGTTTTAACAACAAAACCAAAACTAACTGCTGAGATTGCGTACCTGCTTTCCCTCAAGAGACTCAATTAATGCAGTTTCTTCACCACAAATATAAGCACCAGCTCCACGGTGCATAAACACATCAAAATCATATCCAGAACCACAAGCATTTTTTCCAATCAAACCAGCTTGATAGGCCTGAAAAATTAAACAAAAATTTACCAACATGTTTGGCTAAACTATTATAACTCTACCTCATTAATTGCCAACTGCATGTTTGATGCTTCATTGTAAAATTCTCCACGAATATAAATATATGCAGCTCTTGCACCCATCGCTTTTCCAGCAACTAAACAACCCTCCACCAACTTGTGAGGATCATGTCGCATAATTTCTCGATCTTTACAAGTACCCGGTTCCCCTTCATCGGCATTAACTACTAAATATTTTGGCCTAAGAACATTATCATATTATATTATTATTATTTCACTCATCCCCTTATCTTGTACACTTACCTTCCATCCCCAGGTTTATTCATAAAGCTCCATTTCATTCCTGTAGGGAAACCCGCCCCACCCCTTCCCCTAAGCCCAGATGTTTTAACCTCTTGTAAAATCCAATCTGCTCCCTTCAATAATATTTCCTTTGTCTTGTACCAATCTCCTCTTTTAAGGGCTCCTTTCAATCTCCAATCATGTCGACCATATAAATTTGTAAATATCCTATCCTCATCACTCAATGGACCAAATTTTGTCTAAAATAATCATAATAAATCATTAAAGGACAAAGGTTTTTAATGTGCATTGCCTTTGGTGGTGGTGGGGGTGGAGGTTGTGGTGGAGTCGCCGCTGCTCCAGCTGCACCAGCATTTATTTGAAGTGATGTAGCAAATTGACGAGTCTGTAAAATTAGCTCAATTACATAATCCAAGGTGTGCACAGGCTCATATAATATTTGGAAATAAGAACAACTCAACTCTTCTCTTACCAGGACCCTTGTTATTTGATGAGACATCCTCCTGTCTTCTCCACAAATTGATAATTAAGAATTTAAATTGTTGTTTTTTTTGCATAAATGTGAAATAGTGGATCACATGAGAATGTCTCAACTGACCCCACATTTTATGTATTATTTGGACTTTCATGAAAATGAGTTTACATACATTTCGTCTCAAACGCTCCAAATTCATTTCTTGCGTTCTATGCATTTTAAAGTTTACTTCACCTAAAGCTCCAAAACGTCAAAAAATAATGAAATTTCAGTTTGGCTAAAATTTTTTAAAAACTTTAAAGATCCAATGCCTAAAATGGGATCTTAAGTATTTGTTTTACATTCTTGGAATTACATAACACCTTTGAAACACCTGCATCAACAAACGTTTCAACGCTAATTTAAGAATCCCTGTAACATTCTTATTTCTTATGTTTAAGGTTATTTTATGAAACATACCCGGGTAGTGGAGTCGACTCGAAAAAGTAGATCCTATCGGATAAACCTCCGGGAAAATCAATAAGATCTGACTAAAAACTGTTTTGATTTTCTATACTGTAAAATATTTACTTTTAGATTTTTTGTTAAATAGTTGGATATTTTGGTAATGTGAAATACGGTATAAGGTCCATACCCTCCTCGGGTGATATAAGATTCATAATTTCATCAAGGTAAAGGTCATGATGTCGTACTCTTTCTTTGGGACAAGATCTTTTCGATAAAGAAATGTGTATCCTCACTTTGCTGGAGTCTAGACTGGAAGCAAAAATGAAGACTTTTTTGCAAGCTCAAAAAATCTCATCTGCTGTAAGATCTGCTGATTGACTGTGTCTCAATTTCCTCATATAATGACTACAATCTCAAGTGAAGATGTTTCTTTAAAGAAATCCATTCCAATCCAAGAATCTCAAGATCAAGATGATTTTTCACAAACAGATAATCCAGAATATAGATCTCCTGATTTTTTATATATTAATGAAAAGCCGGTGGATGATGTTAGCATCTCATTCTTTTATGAGCCCAGGACGCTAACTTTGCTCTGCTTTGTCATAGTTGTATTTGTTCAAGTTGCTTTCCAAAGGTATGGAAAAACAATGGAAATGGAAAGACGTTGGGATTGAAATAAATCTATTTTTAGAGATGAATCTAATATACAATACAACATAAGTAGTGGGCTTACCTGTGTGGTATTTTTTTTTATGATACTATCCGTATTGGCTTTGCCTAATGGTCCATTTACAAGGCCGGTGGGTTAATCAATTTCTAGCTCATTATATTGATAATTATTGACAGGGTCGAGTGATTTGAAGCCTCTAATAATTTCTACTTTTTATATAGCACCCTTCCATATGGCGCATGGTCTTTGGATTAAGCGTTTTATACATGTTGGCCCTTGTGTTTATCCTTTTTCAAAATTATGAGACTGTTAAATCCATCTTTTATTTTTTGGGTATGTATTTTTATACAACCAAGCTTTTTTAAGTTTAAATCCTTTACTACAGATCCTGAACTTCGTAACTTCTCCATAAACACGGAAAAGGTAAGGCAAATCACTCCCACTGAAGGAGGGTCAATTACTAATGCTTCTTCTTTATTTATGAAAAGGAATATGGAATAAACTGCTCCGATATTACGATAGAAAAGATATATTCTCATATGGATGTCTTTGCTTTTGCACATTTCACGGGTTGGGTTTTAAAAGCCGTTCTTTTAAGACATTACGGAATACTATGGACCATAAGGTACAAAATAATTTATCCACTTTCACTCACATATTCGTCCTTCATCATTACTTTGTCTTTTTTTCGGTCTATAGTGTGCAATGGGAAATAACGGAAATAATGTTTAGTCATCTTCTGGTAATTTGACTACAAATTTAAATTCAATCCAACTCCTAACAAGTTATCTCTATTAGCCAAATTTTATGGAATGCTGGTGGGATGCTGTTATACTTGATATTTTTATTTGCAATGGTCTTGGCATCTACTTTGGAATGAAATTGTGCAAGCTACTGGAGATGAGAGAATACAAATGGGAATCTTTAAAGTAGTAATTTCTAATTTCTTGCTGATTTTTGCAATCTTATTCTCATCCTACTCTGTCCATAGGTCTATTCAAGGAACAACTAAAAAATTAAAAAGAGTTGTGTTGCAATTCACACCAGAAAGTTGGATGCCAGGTAAGAATAATAACGAATGAAACAATATATTGAATTGTAATTAAAATTGACTTGAACAGTAAGATGGCTGGACCCATGTTGCAGCTATATGCGATTTCTTGCTGTTTGTCAACTTGTAATTTTTTGGCAAGTGGCAGAGCTAAATACATTTTTCATAAAGCACATTTTTGAGACCCCACCAGCCCACAAAATCGTACTTATGAGATTGGCTTTACTTTCATCAATTGTGGCTCCTTCCTTAAGGTAATTGTATGGAATTGAATAAGGGGTAAAGTTTGGGCTAAAATTGAGTTTAAAATCAAAGCAGCAATCCATCAGACAAAGGAATGAAATGATATACATTGTGTAGTATTGTTATTAGTACTTTGTAGTCAGTTCGAGTTTATTCGACAGTTGTTTAGATTGTTGCATGTGAGTGATGGGTGAAAGAATGGTAATTACTGGTAAAAAGAGTAAGTTAAAGTTGAACAGTCTCTGATAATAACTGAACAACAACTCCAATCAATGAATTCATGATCCTTGTTTTTCCATCCATTGGATCTTAATTGTCTTGATTATACTGTGAATACGGGTTACGTGACCAGCCAACTTGAAATTGAATGTTATGCCTTTATCTCATTTTTTTAAATAATCCTTCTCAAAGATGTTGTATGTAGTTTTGTTGTTTACCAAAAGGGAAGCAAAAGTTGTTAATTTTCATTAGAGAATATTGACTATATACTTTACTGCACTGCATGTACATATATAGGAGATTATTTTCGGTGATTGGTCTGGTTTTATTGCGAATTGGATATGAGGGGTTGAGATTATTAACAATTCAGTGTCTGGTTCGTTACATTATTCTAGTCAAGTAAGACATTAGGATATATCTCAAAAATCAAGTTTAATGGCTGATTTGTTAATTTATGACTTTGTTTGCAACTGCTCTTACTGAAATCAAGATTTGGTTGTGAGAGAATTTTAAGTCTCTACATAATACCTGTGTGGGTTGAATAAATGGTGGTTTATTAGTTGGATTTCATTACCAATTAAAGAGAAGACGTGTTTTAGTCATTATGTAAAAATAATAATAATGATAAAGTAGATATAATTGACCAAGATGATCTGGATAATGCCCCCAAAAAATCCTTTTCATTATTTAAATATTCATCACATAAAAGAGTTTTATTTTTCTAGACAATATTACGTCTTTGTCACTGATGCAAGATGCAAACGCGTGGGAACTCAATGTTGGGTATTAGGGGCTATTGTAAGAAACTAACTAAATTACTATTACTACCAACTAAATACTTAAATCACAATATGATTTTTAATTTCTAGACTGCTACAGAAGCAATAATTTGTGCCAAGTTTGGAAGAAATCTTTTAGGGCAAGCTCAAATTCAGAACATCATATTGTGGCTCCTTGTGCAACTTATTTTATCCATTGCATGCGTTACAATCTGTGTCCTCCGAGAAAGAAGACGA
Organism: Paranurophorus simplex; assembly: GCA_036491945.1. Taxonomy (NCBI): domain Eukaryota; kingdom Metazoa; phylum Arthropoda; class Collembola; order Entomobryomorpha; family Isotomidae; genus Paranurophorus; species Paranurophorus simplex. Next base: position 9,097 of record JAAOWG010000613.1, read on the forward strand.
AATGATCGACAAAAACCAAAAATATCGTGAAGCCACAAAACGCTAATTAAATCCGCGAATAAATGAACCAAAAAAAGGCTGAAAACTTTGGTCAAGCTGTACATTCATTTATGGATTTGCACTTAAAAAGATAATAATCTTGAATGGCGACAAAGGAATCTCAAACAAAGTAAGACATAAATCTACAAGCAAGATTGTTTTTCCAACGTCCAATAACTTGAAAGCCAAGGAAATCCTACCACTACATACATATAAAGTTTCATTTCCAGTTCATATTTTGTAACAATCATGCATCATTTTTTATCAGCTATTGATCAGTTTATAATATTTAGATGAGAAAGAAAAAACTGTAAAATTTACCAGTTTACCAACAATCATTTTCTCACATTTGAGATGCTCAATTCAGTAGTCTCCATTATTCTGATTATACATTATACATGTATATTTATGCTGTGTGAAGGAAATGTAATGGATAACATTTTATTATTTTGTTTAGTCAAATTATTGATGAAAGTGGAGCTAATGATTGTGAATTGAAATTTGAAAATATCAAAGTGTTGGGTATTATTATTTGTGATGTATCAAGCGTCTTGAATTCTGATCTAAATCTTTGTATATGCACATAGGATTGTTATAATTCTTTTAACTCATATACATACCATTAGAGCCATCATTCATACCTGTTTGTTAGTTAGTCAAGATTATAATAAAATACAACAAAGCCAACAGCCACTTACTTTTGGATCGGGCGTGGTAACATATACTGCAATAATAAACTACAATAACGCGAGCAAAGCAACAAGTGGTATGAAAACCCTTTACTTGTCCATACCACCGCCTTTTGGAACTTGTTATGCAATGAATGTGGGTAGTGGTAAGCTTGTTAAGAACAGGTACACTCTTTTGCTGTTCTTAAAAAATACATATTAACCTTCCTACCTACCGTTTTCTACTTCATCCAGTAGCAACTGATGACTCGCCATGTGATCATATCCTCGTGTGGTGTCCACTTCTTTTACAATTATTACCTATTCCAATCAAATCTATTTCAAGTGATTTCTTTAGGACAACTTCAACGGAGAATTACACTCTTCCATACTCTAAGTCCACCAACCATACCAACGTCATACTTACCTGTCTGGTGATTCACATTCCAAAAACAGATTAAGCCTGATTATTTTTTCCGTTGAAAATGGAGAAAGTGAGACTAATAATAATCAGTTAAAAATAAAACTCCACACTCCAAGCATTGTGAGAAACTTGAGGGAAGCCAAAAAAATGGAGACATTTGTCTTAATTCCTGAACAACTTTCTTTACAACTAGAGAGTGAAAGCCTGACTGTTGTTGCTCATTGTCCTGTTGTCCGAGGCTTCCGGTTTTCACCCTTTCAAGGAACGTTGCGTACGGATGAAAAGTTAAATCTTGTTGTAGAAAGGGGTAAAGGAGAAAGGTTTTGTTATTGGAATGGCTTCCGAGCTGCAAGTTGGGTACGCTTTCTTCGTACTTGTGATGAGTTGAGCCCTGCCGTTAATTTAATTGAGATAATTACATCAACTGGACAAATAATGTATGAGGCAAGAAGACCGGTAGAACCTTGGGAAGAGCTTGTCTTGTTTTCTTCAGACTCTCCCTTAAATCTTGCCAAAGCAATTAAAGAAGCGATTTTTGAGCAGACAATGAGGGCCCTTATGCTCGAAGTTCCCCTTGATCTCTCCACCTCTGTGTTTCAAAAATTGGTGAGTTGAATTTTCTTTGGAATATTTATTATTTAGCATCAACACAGTTATGTAAATGTTTTCAGCCAAATAGCTCCGATGATGGAGAATCTGATGAATGCTCAATCTCACCTCCAATTATCTCAACAATTACCAAAGCTAAAAGATCCAGATCCATGCTACCATGTAGCGTGTGCGCTAAGGCCTTTGATCGCCCTTCCTTACTCAAAAGGCATATGAGGACTCACACAGGTGTGTTTTGCCTTTGTCTCAATTTTCCCAAAAAATCATTCATTCTTCCATTTGCCGAACCCATCATGGCTTTAGTTTAATAAACACATTCACGTAAGTATGTAAATAAGAAGAATGTACACATACTATCATCTCAAGGAGTCAACAGAAGCTCACAATTGGTCATTGCGGTTAATCTTTATAGTCTTACTGGTACATCACTCATGTATAAACAGCATTTTTGTCTCGTATTCCCATCCATCTTTAGGATTTCAAACATGGAGGAATCATGATGCCCTGTCGTCATTTTTTGCATAACGATTACTACCTAAAAACTTGTCTTGCTTTCTCCGGAACAATTTATTTCTACTCTCTACTCATTATGACACCTTTAATCTATTACTCACCCTACTACACCCTTAGATAATTGGATAACAAGGGATAATAATCAACCACTATATTATTATTATCAATTTACAGGTGAGAAGCCTCATGCCTGTGACATTTGCAGCAAAAGCTGTAAGTTTGATGTCGAAAGTAATTACTAAAATATAAATACTGTAATTTTACAAATGTCTATAGTTTCGACGAGTTCCAGTTTAAATACTCATCGACGCATCCACACGGGTGACAAGCCGCATAGATGTCCAGTCTGCGATAAGTGTTTTACAGGCAAGTATTAAATATTCATCACCCTTAGGTGATCTATCATCTACAAATCTCTCTGTGGGTGGGAGAAAGTCACTCATTTTTTGTCTTTTGTTACAGCATCAAGTAATTTGTATTACCACAGAATGACTCATGTCAAGGTAAGACTAATTGTATTGCTAATGAGTTGCTCTTGTTAGGCAAGTTAAAAAGCATGGCAGTTCAGTTAACAATTTCCATTTAGCGTTTATCTGTAGTGTATTCATAAGCACTTGATGTAAATATGTAAGAATTGTGATGAGAGTGCATGTAAATTGGCATGATATTATTACTTGCTTAGCCATTTAATAATCTACTGGGAAGGCATCTACTATCTATCTCCACAAGGATCCATTTTAATTACAAGTTTGTTTGTTGCAAGTAGTGGTTTGATTAAGGTTACGAGATATAAAACTATTGATACACAATTTGCATAGTTTTGGCAGTTAATTTTCATACTTTAATACCTTTGCATGATATTGCATTTTCAATAATTGATTCTTTATTATTGGCTAGTGACGTAGTTTTACCTGAAGTTGGATACACAAAATCTTCACCTTGCCAAATAAGCTGAATGTATTTATCAAGGGAAAATAAATCATATTGTGCCATATCATTTTATCAATTTTACGCATGAGCTAATTAAAGTTAAATGGAATATTTTATAGCTAATCCAACAATTTTGTATGATGAGGGATTAATATTGATTAATATTTGATTTATATCCAACATTTAATGTTTTTTGTGATCAAATGACTGGAACTAGTCCAATAAGTGGATATGAAAAGGATATGAAATGTAGATAATGTATATCATTCATGTTCGATATGACACATGTCAGAAAACTACTCGTCCAGATTTACCTGATTTCAAATATGAATTTATTAAGAAAAAGCAAAAAAAATGTTTCAATTCATCAACAAGCCTTGAGATGAGACTGATGAGAGTTTGAGAGACTTTGAGTCTTGGGCATTTGGGTACTTTTAGAATATCAAATGGCTTTCTTGTTCATGGGATAATGATGCATAAAAATTGTTCGATTTTATTTCCTTCTTAAAGATTAGAATCAAAGTTCCTTCAAGCCTTAAGGGAAACGAAATTTAAAAACCGGTAAGTTAATAATCCATCAAAAGTGGAAAAAATCCAGAATCTTCCATCTGTTAGATCTAGTTTTTGACTGCTACTGGTCCTGCATTTCTAACAAGTTTTTTTTATACATCCAGCAAGTGATCACCCTTCAAAGTATACGAAATAGATCACCTTAAATTTTACCTTCCTCATCCTTTTACTTAGTTAAAAGAACTCGAGAAACTCACTTTGTGGCATCAAGAGTCAAATAGTTCAAGTGCTGTTCTCATGCTGGTGAATCTCTCCGTCATGCAATCTCTGGAAAGTCGATAGATTTTATAATAACATGTTTCATACTCTTTAACTTACTCTTTTACTTGATCTCATTTCATGAGAATTTACCATTAACACAAGAAGAGCTGTTTGATTTTGTTGTTTCTCGCTCCAGGCCTTTGTTGCAGTATTAATTCAAATAACATGAGACTCTGCTACAAGATTTAATCCAGCACTCCAATGGATTGACCGACCAAGCCCTTAAATTCAATTCGACTACCGAACCAATTTACTTGTTGTTGCATGTATACGTTTGTTGGGTAATCTGGATCTTCGATAGAATGTAACTCCAGTAGCCCAGAAATGAGATGCATTTATGTGTTGCATGTTATTATTTTCTTATCCTCCGGAATATGGATATATCAGCCATAAATTGGAAATTATGATGCTTCAACTATTCATCGAGGTCGAAGGATACAGAAGCTCAAATTCTTGTATTAATTACATGAAAGGCATGATGATGAACGTGATTATAATCTTCCGAACATTTCATGATTTCATCCCTTCCTGACTTTTCTCATCATTCTCTCTCAAACCAGAACAACATCATTTTAAAACAAACTTGTTTCATATGCAAATTTATAAAAATGAAACAAATTGAACCATATATTCATTGTTCCGGTTTTGGGCTTTTTAAACTCACGATTTCACCAATCTAGTTCTCTTTTCTTCATTATTACAGAATCAGTATATGGGATTCTTTTTGTATTCTTTTTGTAGTTTTTCCCTTTTTAGCTCGAGTCAGGGCTTATGTAATCACTATGTCCGTCTGTCCGTCTGTCCGTCCGAGACACTGTGGCGGTCGAACGGGTGGACGGATTTGGATGAAATTTGGTATCAATACACATTTGGGCAAGGCAAAGGTTAAGTTCTAAGATGGGCCAGATCGGTCCACCCAATGACCGGTGGGGGTTGTCGA
>JAAOWG010000614.1:0-14047 GCA_036491945.1 Paranurophorus simplex
GTAAAATGAGATAATGCATTTGGACAAAATTTTCTCACTCATTGTTGCATAAAATTTCAAAATTTTATATGGATAAATTAGTTTATGTTAAATGCTTTCTGAAGCATATCATCTTTTTTATATGCGTCGTCCTATTCCAGAGATATGACGATTATAATTTTAAAAAATCATGATTTGTGCATGACAATTGTTGCCACTTTGGACAACCCCCATCCACTCATTTCTTGATGAAAATTAATGAAACTTTCAAATTAGATTCATTATTAGTTTGTTCAAATGAAGCAATCTTTATTTTCATGATTTTGCAAAAGGGGCCTAAAAGTGACTCTTATCCCTTGATAGCCTTTATTTCATTGCAGCCGCAACTTGAAGAACTTTTGGACTCGGGACTTTATAAGATTCTTTTCATTTCCAATCAATTGGATCTAGTTGTTCCACATTCAACAATTTACAATTTTCTATCAAAGTTAAGGTGGAGAAATGCTGGGAGCTTTCGTCAACAAAGGAATACCAAATGGTTTGTCGGAGATCGAGTTGCAGGATACGTGAAGGCGGTTGAAGGGCTTTGTTATTTGTTTCTGAGAAATACGGGTCATTTATGGATAGCGGATGATGAACAAGGGGCAGATCAAGTGATGATGAGATTTACTGGAGACGCTTCTTTTGATTATTAAAATTATCATTTTAATCCTTCTGTGTCCTTATTTCATGCAAACTTACTAGTTGGAGTTATTAGCTGCACGCACAACTAATTATTATGCATCAATGAGCCTAAAACGAGTATTTGCTACTGTTGCCCAAATTTGCAGTCACAAAATGTTATGAATGATAGGGACTGATGATATGCACAACGCTTCTAATAAACAAAGGAACAATTCCGTATCGTCGTTTATTTTATTTTACTTGATAAACCATTAAAACTCATTCCATAAAATAAATTAAATTAAAGATACAATCATATTCCTGTTTTAACATTGTAATGCTGTTGGAGCTAATTTAGTAATTTTACATTATAAATAATAAAACAACAAGCATCTTTCAAGTGCTTTGAACTATTTTACTGACAACAATAATTGGTGTCGAATATTCCCTTTTATTGTTTTTCTAATTACATCTACAAAGTTTGGCGATACATTGCCAAACGTCCTTAATTGATGTCGAATATTCCCTTTTATTGTATTCCTAACTACCCCTTATCTTGGCATTACATTCGCCAAGACTTTTCCTCCCTTTAATTGGTGTCGAATATTCCCTTTTATTGCTTTCCTAACAACACCCAACACCTTAACGTACTTGGCAATACCTTCGCCAAGATTTCCTCCCTTTAATTGGTGTCGAATATTCCCTTTTATTGTTTTTCTAACTACAGCCTACCTCCTCCTCCCCCTAAAGTTATTCAAGGGATGGCGACTTTCTTTTATTAGGCTCTTAGAGAGCCTTAATTTAACCTAACATTTAATAGCCTTAACTTTATGGAAATTACAACTCAGTACCACGAGTCATTGTGCAGGATGCAGCAGGAACCGACACCCCCTCATTTATTAAGAATCATTTCCCCAATCCCAATATTCATGAAACTGATGATGTGTTGAACAGGCCAAAAAATAGCCGTTGGAATCTGGAAGCCTACAATATAAAATAAATTTTAGCCAAACGTTTAAACACATACATTATTAAACCACTACCACAACTCACATTTTTTATCTAATTCTTTATGAATCTTCTTCAAAAGCTCCCAAATCCCCAAAATTTAAGATGGCGAGGGCCATGCTTTCATCTCGGAAGAGATGACGGCCCAGACTGACTCCTGCTGGAATAGCTTTGAGTAACCCAAGCGGTTTTCAACATGCTTTTTATATTCCTTTATGCCTTTATTCCATCTCTTCCATGATACATATACATGATAAATATATCCTCTCTTGATTATTCGTACCCCGAATTTGAGGCTTGGCCCGAGTAGTACTCTGCAACGTATTGTATAAATGTACGAGAGGATTCTTGGGTGGGTTGGATTTTTAGGTACTTTTCCATGAAATGCCATCTTATCTTTAGAAATTTGAGCCTTTTCGCCTTTTTCCATTCTTTTTTTTACAAGGGATTTATATTAAGGTTCATAAAGGACAAAGGAGACTTATTTTACTTGTAAAATGTGTGAACCTTTCTAAGCTTTAATTTAATTTGTTGAAAGAAATGTCATTATAAAAAGGAAATGGTTTTGTGGGAACAGAATGCAGGACAAGGGGGTACTTACAAGCTAATGATAAGCACATGAAGATGTCTCATCGAGGGCTTGAAGAAGCGAATCTGGAGAAGAAACATAATTTAATTGTAAAAAATGTCATGAAAGATGGAAAAGTTGTTTATATTTTTTCTACTTAATTCATTGTTTTTCTCTAGAATTCATATTTTTCTAGTATCTAGTTTCATCAATAAATATTAAATTTTATTGATTAAATAATAATCGATCAAACTGTAATTTCTGCATAATAATGTCTCGCCCAAACCAACAATCATTGGATAAAGTATGGTCACAACTGACGTTTGGAATTTCTGAGGCTAGACGCCAAGCCAGTGACTCCTTAATAGCATCTTCATTTCGTCTTAGGGATGAAAGGGAAGAAGAACAAGAGCATTTTAGGAAGGAGGTGGAATTTCATTTCCACACTAGATTGCAAGATCTTAATCTTTGGATTGATGAATTTACTCAAAAGTCTGAACAAATATCCAAACAGATTGATACTTTAGGGATATATCTGAAACGGATTGATCATTGTGGAACAAGCATTCCCCCCATTCTGCAAATTGACAGAGAAATACTCAAGTTGAGGTCCATATATTAATTCAATTTATTATGTACATATGTAAATATGTATAAAGTACATCTTAATTGTAATTTAGGGAAGCACGGGTGGGGGTTGATTTGAGGGATGATGAGCCCCATGTTCACATTTTATCCGAAATTTCACTTTTGGAACAACAAGTAACCAAACTTTCTCAAATGTTTAAGGAATGCGAGGAAATGCTTCGACTTGTGAGAAAACTTGGACATTCTCTTGGGAAGCAATTAGAGGATAGAAAAAGGGCAAAAGAACTTGATCTCAAAGCTCTTCACTTATCCCCACATTCAACCCAAGTAGCCAACCTCAACTCAACTACTGCTTACCCCATGGATCAAAAGATCATCATCATAAGAGATCAAATGGAAAATGAAAAGGATTGGGAATCTTTCAATTGGAAACAAAAATCTGAGATAGAGTCCCTGTTCAAAAGGGTTGACAAGTTGTTAGCCCATGTTGAATCAATATTACGTCAAACTTGTGAAGGAATCATGAACAAGGTTTGCATCACCAATGCAGTATTTGAGAAAAGGCTGTGGGAATTGAGAAACATTAAAGCAAAATTGGAACAAGAGCATAATGAGGTAAATACAATAGATGTAGATGAGAATCTTATTGGGGGATTTTTTTCAATTCATTTTGTTAGATTTCAATTAATATACGAGTCATGGAGGATACAATTGACAAGCTAAAAAAATCCATTGTTGAGAAAGAATCTTTAATAGCTCTAGCTAAAAGCAGACTTTACTTTCGCTCTCAACGCCCAAATCTTGAGCTTGTAAAGTAAGCTTTTTTAAAATTTTTGTAACCAATTAGTCTCTTTCTCGTTACCTTTTCAATCTATTGTGCATATAGAGATCAAGTCCATGAAAGCCTTGAAACTGAACTCCACATTCTACAAGACTCAATCAAGGGATTGTCTCAACAATTGCAAGATTCTGATCGCGGACTCAGAGTTCTTCTAGCAACTCAATTGAATATTGAAGATGAAATAAATGTTAAAATCAACAACATTTCTATTGAGGAGACAAGCGTCCTTCCACTACGCAAAACAATTGCTATCCATCCCCAATAATCATTTTATAACAAACTTTGACAGCACTGTGCAATTATTATATTATTCTTAAAATAGAACACAACAACAGAGTAGCTAAAGATGTAAATAAAAAAGAAGCAACCATTACCATTGATTGTTAATTATGTCATTATGGTTATTAGTAGTACATAGTACATATTGCAAAGGAAAGTTTTGTTTTGTTCAATGTTCTCTTGGGATTGAATATGGCATTTCCCCAGATAATTCCACGCTTTCATCCCCACCATCATTCTTTCCATTTCCTTCTTCCCCCTTACTAATTCCTATTGTTCTTCTTCGGGATAAGATTATTCTTTTGGGGATTCCCAAAATTATGAAGGAAACTCCAAGAATTATAGCATAGCTCCCGTATACAATGTATTGTTCTCTTATGGGCAATTTAAAACCACGTTTGCCAGTTACTGCAAATGTCAGGACAAAGTGTACTATGCATGCAAAAAGGGTGTTCAATCCAAAAATAAAGGCTTCACTCCTTTCCCTTATTTGTTCAGCAACTTTTGCCCTGAAAATCAGAATCTACATTTTATTTTCCTTCAAAAAAAAAATGAAGCAGGCCGGTACTTCATGTACAAAAGTACTCACTGTGATATGATGACCAAAACTTGAAAAAAGGTTTGGAAAATGATGAATCCTCCATAAGCCATGTATAAATCATGAGTATATGCCATCCCAAGGAGTGCAGCACCCTGAGTAATTGTCCCTATTCCAAATACAAGACATCCCCATGTAATCCAACAAAGCTTTGTTCTTGCAATCAATAAACCAAGAACAACACTTATGATTGCATGGGAAGCGTGAACAGCTCCATTCCAAACGCTTTGATGACTCTCATGTTCTATTTCCTTCCAAAGTGATTCCACATAAAGATCAACTTGAATATATAGCCCATATGCCAATGCCCACCAAACTGACCATTTTATCACCTCAACATCTTTGTAAGCATAAAGGAAATTCTCCTTTGCCAACTTTGGTGCTTCTTTCCACCTTTTGATGATGGATGTTTCTCTTTCGGCTCTGCTTCGATGATAATTTAATCCCTTGGGCAGTTCCCCACTTTCCAGCTCCTTCTTATTCATCAAAGAAGATCCATTGTTCCTCTCATCCGGATTCATCATCAAAGATGCTTTATTGGGATTTGTAGCAAACTCCTTGAAAACTCTGGGTAGAAATAATGCAACGATGAAACTCCCAATTCCACCAGCTAATGAAAGATAATTCATCTCTGGGATTTCTAGCAGATGAAATGATAACAGCACTTGACCCACGACCCCGCTCAAGAATTGTCCCCCGTGAATAGCTGAATGACAATAAGATGTTACTTTTTTGTAATCTTCTTTTTCAATGTTGGAGTACATGTAGGTAAAGTAAGCAACTTCCGTTGTAACGGTGGAGAATCCATAAAATACTTGTCGCAACCTTGCCGTATTTATCGAAGAGTAACTCCATATTGTAATGGACCAAGTCCCAATCGTTGCAAGGGACCCAATGATAATTATGGGCTTATAGCATAAAGCATCCGTCACCATTAGAACGAGGATTAAAGAGACAATATATGATATCGTTGTAGCCGGAAGGATTTCATGCGTCATCTAAATGAGTGCATATTTTTATGTAGTTAAAACCATTTTAAAGCTGTCCCCTGTACTTTATTACCTCTTCGGCAGTAAATTCTTTGTGATCAACAGCATAGTCAACGAGAAAGGGGCCCGAGGGACGAAATTCCTTTAAAATTCCGACAGCACAGAGGATTAAAATGGCTCCTTTCCATTTACACTTTGCTTTATTTTCTTTGCACTTTTCCATTTTCAATTGATTAATATTCAATTATTTTTACAGCTGCAATTATGGATGGAATGGAAAATTCTTATTTTATTAATTACAGCAAAAAATGGGACGGCAGGTATTCATCTTCTGCTACAAAAGCCATGATTCTATCCAGCATAAACTGGCCTTGACTAATGCCTTAAGACTTGCAAGCTTTTTACTTAAATTGAGCAAAAAAGTCAATATGCCTTTGATTACTAGTGCTGTTTATTTATCGATCATTTCATCGAGTTGAATATTGCATGACTATATGTGCATACCTTGGCTATAAATTTAAGTCCACAATGTATAAAATATGATATGGCATTTTAAATACCACTGGGTCAACCATAATAAATATTGACAAATAAAGTAAAAGTGGGATTAATTAAACCTACACATTTGCAGCAGCAATGTCAAGGTAGAAATGAGGACTTTACCTTCCGGTTGATGCATTATTTTTTCATATCAATTTCACACCAACTTCCTTTCACTTGAACAACATGCGAAATCAAAGGCTGATTAATAATAAATGCTTTGATTTAATTGATGACCCATTTGAGAGTAGAAACGGTTTCATTATATTGCAAATGCTGCTTGGCTGCACGTCACTCATAAGGATCTCTTGGAAAATGTTTAGACTGGAATTTGGTGAAATATTTTGTGAACAATGGTGAAGGGGTTGAAGAAAGTGAAATACGGGATCCACTCTGGGATCCAAAATGTTTTGTTTTCAAAGTTTTTTTTCGGTTTTATAGCCTCCCTCTCAGTAATAATATCATCTCATGATAAAGCAGGAAGAATCAAGGATAATTTAGACTCAAAGTTTAATGATCAAGAGGATACATTTGATTTTATAATTGGTATGAAAACAAACCAGTTGAGCAATTTGGAATTTATACATATATACATTGTAATATAATTTTGAAACGGCAGTTGGTGGTGGTACGGCTGGAAGCTTAGTTGCAAACAGATTATCAGAGCATCATAAAGTGCTTTTAATTGAGGCTGGGGGTGAGCCACACCCCCTCCAAAGAATTCCTGGTATGAGCCTTTTCATGCTCAATCATAAAGAGACTGATTGGATGCACAGGTAGTGTATAAAGTGAAATGTACATATAATAAACCTTTTAACATGTTAATAAATCCTACTAAAAATTATAGAACGGTACCACAAAGAAGAGCTTGTTTCTCATCCCCCCATCGGGTAACTAAATAATTCTCATCTCGCCTCATCTTATATTTCTTTTGCCTGGAATAAATAAATTCCTTCTTATTTCCAGAGAGCAAGTTGGTCTCAGGGCCTTAATTTGGGGGGAAGCAGTAACCTCAATTTTATGGCACATTTGCGAGGTTCTCCAAGAGATTATGATCACTGGGCTAAAATTACCGGAGATGATTCTTGGAGCTATGAAGCTGTACTTCCATATTTTCGAAGGCATGAATCATATCAAGGGGATTCACCAGATAGAGAAGCTCATGGATTTGATGGAGAGCTCAAACTGGAGGTATTACATATGTATTGAAGTTATTCTCATACTTGCATAATTTATTAAACTATTGTTTGCCCCACAGATTCCAAGTTATACTGGAATGGCTAAAGAATTTATAAGAGCTGGGCAAGAGTTGGGGTATGAGCATGTTGATTTAAATGCAAGATATGATGAAGGTATAATAATCATAATGATGAACAATAAGAATAAGATTTAAATATCGTGATTTGTATCACTTTGTGTCCAACTAATTAGGATTCGACACAATCTACTACCCATTAGATTGTGGGGAAAGGAAAAGTTCATTTGCTGCATTTTTAGAGCCGGTTCGTCATCGTGAGAGTTTGGTTGTTAGAAAATATGCACATGTTAATAAAGTAAGGAGGAAATCCTTGAAGGAAAGGTTTAATTAACCTCTTTAATTCTAGCTTTTAATTCGATCCCATGATACCACAGCTTATGGTGTAGAATATGAACGACATGGGAGGAAAAAGAGTGCCTATGCCACCAAAGAAGTGATCTTAAGTGCAGGAACTGTAGAATCAGCTAAACTCTTGCTTCTTTCTGGGATAGGACCTAAAACACATTTGGAAGATTTGGGACTACACCTCGTTGCAGATTTACCCGTGGGAAGAAATCTTCAAGATCATCTCACAACATTTCTTGGCCCATTTTACATTGATCCACCTCGTTCCTACTTGATTGATAGGGACATTACTCTGAAAACATTTTATGAATATAAATCCGATGGGATTGGGCCACTGACGACCTCCTTATTTCAAGCGGCTGCTTCCATATCCTCCAAAAAGAATAAATGGGCTGGACAATGGAATTGGCCAGATATTCTTTTGCTATTTAGTGGACTTGCGGGACACACGACCTTCCCAACTGACCTGGCTCATGCTTTCCATCTTCATGAAAAAGCTTTAAGAAAATATTATGATGCTTCTCTTGGAAGAGATTCTTTCTTTATCGCCGTTGCAGCATCCAGACCTTATGCAAGGGGAGAACTTGTGTTGGAAAAGAAAGATCCTTATGCCCCACCCACCATTAATCCAAAATATCTAGAGAATGAGCATGACATTGGGATTATGATTGAAGGGATTAAAACGGCCCTGTATCTGGTGGAAAACACCACATCGTTTCAAAATTTGAGGGCAAGGTTTGGATCCAAGAAATTCCCAGGATGTGAGCATAAAGCCTACCGTTCTGATGATTATTTTGAATGCTACGTTAGACATTTTGCTGTAAGTTTGGGAGATGTTGTGGGATCTTGTGCAATGGGGCATCCTCATATGGGGCAAGAGGGGGTGGTGGATAATGAATTGCAAGTTATTGGGGTGAGAAATTTAAGAGTTATTGATGCAAGTGTTATGCCCAGCATTGTGGGAGCCCCCACCGAAGCTGCAGTATTGATGATTGCAGAAAAAGGAGCAGACATTGTGATGGAAGCCTGGAGAAGGAAGGGTGCAATGGAGAATGGACATGACCCTCAACATGATCATGAGGACTTTGTACCACATAAATTGGAGGATGAATTTGGAGCAGATCACTTTAGGCCGTGGGATCAACCTCCAAACCCCCATAATGATGAACCTCATCCAAACTACGGTCCTCCACTGAATAACAATGATGGACCTCCTCCAAACTATGGTCCACCGCCGAATAACAATGATGGTCCACCGTCAGCTCCCCATAATAATGAACCTTCTAATTTCAACCAAAATGATCCTTCCCCAAATTTTTTTGGACCTCCAACGAACCATCCAAACGGCCCTCCGTCAAATTTGGGTCCTCCACAAAGGGGCCCCCAAAACTATTATCAACAACAACCTCCAAACTTTGGACCTCCTCCTCCAATAAATTATCATCATAATGGTTTGCCACCCCAACATCCCCAAAACTCTGGTGTTCAAAATCATCCAAGTCATGGTTCACCAAAGAATGTTGGACCTCCCCCCATGAACGATAACCCCTCATCATCACCATCTTTTAATCCCTCATACTTTCCTCCTTCAGCATCCCAAGTTCCTCCCCCTTTCAATATTAGATTTATGCCAAATTCCACACAACTGAACTCAACTTTCAATGTTCCGAATAATCCTCCACCAACAATAAGCAACCCACTTCCCCATCCAACAAACATCAATGACATTCTAAGCAGCACTCATGATTTTACCACAAATACGCCACCAGATTATACGGACAAAATGACAACAGAGTCCACAACAAATGTTCCAATTCCAATCATGCCAAATAACGCTTCTGTATTTGCCAACAATTTTGATTTTGAGAAGCCCTCAAGATTTGATGAGGACCTGAATCAAAGGATGACCCCCGCTCCTCCCATCACCATTTTAACACACGGCACCAAAATGCGTCCTGGAGGGGATGGAATTGGTGAGCAGGATTTGGAAACTCGTCCCCCAACTCCCAAAGCCCCCCAAATTATGACCCCTTTGATGAATTCCAGTGTGGAGTATACCAACAACTTACCTCTGACCCCGGAACTTGGGAATGCTATCAACCTTGGACAACAAAGTGGTGGGTCCGAAATCCAAAGTCCTGCTTATGAAATTATGAGGGATGAAGGGATGGCTCAAGGCTACAAAATAAGTATTCCAAGTACTGCAACCAGACCCGACATTTACTACAAAATAAGGGATGGCTCATCCAGTTCATTGCATCATGAGGATGAGGAACCTTCAACGGAATCATCAAATATCCAAATACAACGAATAAGACCCAATCCCATCAAGAGATTTCAAAAAGATTTCCCTTGGACTCCCATAACCAAGGCCCCTTTTACTCTTATCAAACCTCACAAAGGGAGCAACATTGTTCGCATCAAATCTAGAAATTTGGGCATAAGTCTCACCACCCCTGCTCCAGGGAAAAGTAGAATACAAATTAAAATAAAGCAAGATCATCAAGATCACCAGCCTTGGAAGGGCATTCCAAATTCAAGAGCTGGAAAAAATTTAGAGGATGCAAAATTCAAGGATTTTCCCAACTCATCAGATTTAGAGACAAGTCCAACCATAATTTTAGCAGCACTTGCTGAAGCCACCATGGACGTGCTTCAAGGAAGAGATCCAGAAAAAGATTATTCTCAAGATAATTCTCAAGATCATTCTCAAGATCATTCTGACCCGGATGTTGAAGCGAGTGATGATTCCGTCAATATCAAAGATCAAAAGAAAGAATTACGAGGGACCTCCTCCATTCCTTTGCCATTGAATGATGATAATCATGATTGGACATCAAATGGATTTTCTAAAATCATCAAATCTATTTATGATGAAAATGGGCAAAAGGAAGAAAGGGTTATTATTGATCCAACTAGATTTCCCCTTAGTTTCCAAGATCCTAATTCTAATAAAAATAAGGATCCGGCTTCTAGCACTAACCCCCCTCAAATACTTGGGGAGCTACATTTTATTCCTAGATCAACCCCCCAAAGAGCTCAAAGGGAGCATTTCCAACCCCAAGTTGGAAATCTTCAGATCCAACTTCCTCCTCCCATTCAAGAGGAAAATTATCCAGATTTCTTGGATACGTTTGATACTCCAGGATCTTGGGATTTCAGATCAAAATATCCTCAAATTAATGTTGAGCAAATTGAGTTGACGGAGCCCCCGAGTAGTGACAATAATGGTATACAATTACATCAACAGCAACTGGAAATACAAAAGCAGGAACATTATGCCCAAAATGTTGGATCCCATTTTGGTGCTGAGCCACAACCTCATGATAATAATTACCAAGCTGCTCAACCAAATGCTCATCAATTTGCTAATGTCCCACATTTCCAACCCCAAACTCAACAAAATGCTATGTTTCAAACTCATCAATTCCACTCCCCCCAAATTGAGAATTATGATGAAAGGATTCAAACAAATGTTCCCCAATCACACACCCAACCAATCCCTCACAATTTGGGGCCTGCTGCTCAACCACAAACTGCTCCTCAGCACCCTCAGCATCTTCACAACCCCCATCACAATGTTGAGCCTCCAAAAGCAGGAGCAGATCTTCAACTCCAAGGACTGCCCCTCAATGTCCATTCCTCTTCATACCCACAACAGCAACAAGAAGAAGAACATCATCCTACATCATCCTACAGTGCTGGGGACCAAACACCCCTCGAAGAAAACTTTGTCATCCATCCCCCCGACCAGAGGATTGTTGATGGGACAGAATATCCCTTATCCTTTATTACAAATGAGCCTCCTCAACCCCCAACAATGCAGCATCAACAAGGTTATGGGCAACCTGGTTTCAATCTTGATCATTCTGATGTACAAAGGGATCCTCCTTCACCCCCTCACTCATCTCCTCAATATCCTCCTCATCATCACCAACAACCTCAACAATATGAAGGGACTGAAAGGGGCCCCCCCGTTGAGGCTCCTCCGCCCCCCCTGGGACCCTTAGATCCCAACCACTTTCATCAACCTGGAGAAAATGTGCATTTTGGGGGCCATCCCCCCCCAACCTCTACATTTGTTGATGACTACGTACAATCCCCTCTTGTTGATGCTGAGGATATTTCCCTCACTTATGATGACACTGGCTCTTCAATGCCTATGGATCCCTTGGTTTTACTTCATCATGCGGGGAATGGAACTCATCATAGTGAAGGGATCAAGATATCCAATACTGAGCATGCCCAATTTGATGGCCTTCTTACCCCTTCTACTCCTCCCCAATTGTCATCATCCATTCCCCCACCCCCACCCCCACCACAACAAATAATTGATGCAGAATCCCTCCCCCCCACTTTTGGAACTAGACTCCACACAATAAGGCCCCGAGATCCTATGACCAATTTTGGAGATTCCTTTACAACTCCCCATGATAAGGATGATGATTCAACCCCAACAACCCCTGTCCTGCTGTGGGATCCAAATGATGATGATGGCTATCCCCCCACAACCCCTGTCCCTCTCCTCCTTCAACCAAACATGGGAACAAGGAAGCCCCCCTTGGAATATACCATTTATTCAGACCCTGACACCGTTGACATCACCACAGAAGATCCTCCCCCTAATTTCCACCACCACCAACAAAACTATGCTCATCGCCAATTGAAGGACCAAGATGAACCAATGTCAGAGACAACAAGACAACATTCCAAAACCCGAACGGACATATTACGACCAAGAAAACGAAGAAGGGAGAGGTACATTGAAATAATACTCATACTTACGGAAATAACATGAAACATGCTTTTGTACAGGATTTGGAAGAATGAAGATGATGATCCTTATTCGGGCCCCCCCAGAAATAGCAGACCCTTAAGGAGGCACAGAAATAAGAGAATTATGCATGCAACCCAACGTAATAATGATGCAGCATCTTCAACTCAAGACAATCATCTTAAAACAAAGAAGAAAAGGAACAGGAGGAGCCCTGCTCACCCCTAATAATCATCCATACTTTTATATTAATTAAATTCCCCCAATTTTCATCAATTTCCCAATAATGTGAATGTGGAAATAAATTTATTTAATGCCTCGGGGTAAGGTGCAACCCCCATTTTTGAATCCAAAAGGGAAAAAATGTCGTATGATCCTAACCTTCCCTTTTGTCCAGCCCTTCCTCACGAATTTCAAGTCATTCAAGAATCAAGGGTCCCTTTACTACAAGTATGTCAATACTACCCTTATGCCCTTAGTTATTCCATTGTTTGGCAGGATGGGGAACATGCTCAAGATTTTATTATTATTGCTGAATTTTCGGAACTACTGGGTCCCATGATTTTGACCACCCTTCCATCCCAGATCAGAAGATGGGACCTATGCCTTAATACTTTGGCTGTACATTTAATGTCAACGGATTATCAAGTGAATTCTGTGTAAGTTCTCTTATAGTTTAAAGATTCTTAATCATAATAAACCCTTATTATTCTGTCATTATTACTTACACAGGGGACAGTTTAAGATAACACAAGATACTCAAGTCCTTAAGAAAAATGTTTTTAAGAATGTTCACGTCTTTATGCAATATTTTACACTGTATGATATCAAAGCTCGGGGATTTGTTCGACCCTTTTGTTTCGGATATGTTTCAAAAGATCATGTAAAATTGGACGCAAAGTTGGAGACCTTTATAAAAGAGTTTGATAAGGTGAGGAGATGATTTAGTGAAACAGTTTTTTTAGAAGCATTAATGAATTCTAATGTTTTATTATCAGATTACCAAAGTTTTAAAGCAGTCAAATAGAAGGTGGTTTGCTGGAGAGTTGGACCAATACTTGGAACAATTGAGATGCAATGCAACAAATGCAACATTTTTAAAAAAACGTAATAATCCCCCTTTGACAGAGGGTGAAGGGGTTTTTGCTTTTGATTCTCAAGAGGATGATGATCAGCAGACCCAGCAGCAGGATGGAATTACTTTGCAACAAATTGCTCAACAAATTTCAGAGATTGAGGATATTTGTGAAATTGTGAAATCTCATGTGAGTTGGGTATAGTTTGAAATTTATTGTTGAATTTTGGCTTTTTCATTCAGGACAATCAAGATGTGATAAAAGAAATTCAAGATTTGTCTGTTCTTCTAACCAAACATTCCTACTCAACATTCTCAACATTTTTATTAGATAAATTATTTGTAAATTTCTATCCGAATGCGCCACAAGCTTCTATTAAGAATTTAAACCTTCCTTTGGTACATCCGTTGAAAAGTAAAGGAGAGTCCTTACGACCTTTGACAACACTTGGACAGTTGGGAACAATCAATCTCGTTTGGAAACTTAATATGCTATACAATGTTCACAAAATTGATTTACTTTTTTCCCAAATGACTGAAAT
>JAAOWG010000615.1:0-13986 GCA_036491945.1 Paranurophorus simplex
GCAAGAGATTTTAACACCAACGAAAAAACGGATTGAAGAAAAAAGAGTTGAAGAAGAGAGTTATATGCCAGCAAAGTCCTTTGAAGGAAGAGTGAACGAACTGAAAGAGATCGTTACGAAGCCAATGCCGTATGAAAACCGAGAGGAAAAATTACAAGAGATTATCAAACAATCGACGTCGTGTGAGGAAAAAATGGAGACGTTGCAAGAAATATTTTCACATACATCGCTTTACAACGAAGATGGAGAGAATCAACATGATAAATCAAGAATTGACCTTACATCAAGCGCAGACCTGTTGGATTATGTACTTGGAACCAGGAAATATCGTCCTTTAGAAAAACTTTCTACGATGGACAAAGCTTTTAAAGAAATTGTAAAGATGTCTGATGTTGCTTATACTGAATTTAAATCAAGATATTACAATTCTTTCCTTCCCGTGTTTTGGGAAGCAGTACAACGTCGTCGGCGCTATTATAAAAAATGATCAGGAGTAATTTTGTCCAAGCGTTTTTATTTTGTAAATGCATATCCCGTTTTGTTATTCAGTCAACATGGCGGTTGGAATATTTATTTTCATGCTGATTTTGATATCAAATAAATTTAATTTCTGTAAGCCTGTACTAATTTGTATATTTCAATCAAAATCTTTTTACATATTCCTTGTTCATGAATTAGTTGCCATTGCCAAGTTTAAAGGCCTATTTAAATACATACAACCAGCGTATTTCCCTTCATTAAACAAAAATATTTGTCATATTACGGATCCCATATTTTTCAAAAATCATTCCTTTGAAAAATTTTAAACTTTTCTTTTTACGCTTGAACAATTATTATATATTTTCTGTTATGAAACTAGTCAAACACAATTATATTTAGAACTATCTTCTATGTCCAATTTACCGTTTGTACAAACAACTGCCCGGTTCTCACGGTACTTGAAATTTACTCATTCAAAAATTCAACTGTCACCTCCTATTTCAAAATTTATTATTCATTTTCCTTTGTCAACTTGAACCTAACAATTAGGAATTAGTCAAACCTATAGTTGTTGTCAACCAGTCCATTGTGCACACTTTACACCCCGTTTTTTCAATACTCTGTATTTATTGTCATTTTCATGAAGACAAATTAATTGCAACTTGTCCAAGTGGGCGTGCTCCTTTTGCGTCCCTTATTGTGAATAATTTTAAATGTAATGCACAACTCCATTGTTTACAGAGCAAAATTTACTTTGCTCCCGAGCCAGGATTCGAAACGGACCGGATGTTGAATAAGAGACGCCGACGGGGGAAATAAGTGACACCACAAAGTCAAATTGAGTTTACTTGTATTTTGCGAAGGGACAGTTCTTTCTCCCCACGAGACATGCTCTGCCGCTTTTTAAAACGTTTTATTGAACATAACTCTTGTCAATTGAAATCTTTTTCCAAGTCATCCCATATAAAGGGAATGCCTTTGCATGTATGTAGGACTTGGGGTAGGAGTAAAAAAAACTTTCTTTCCTTTCTCTTCATCTCTTCATTATAAAATGATTTTGTTCTATTGTATTCCATTGTAGAGAATAAACAAGAGATTTAGAATAATCCCGTAGTTTCTCCATGTTATCGGTCCCATTTGGTTAAAGTTAGTAAAATCATGTTGTCTGTCTAAAGCATAGTCCCTTAAGAGACACACAACCTTTCTCCTTTTCCATGCACTCCCTTCTTCTTCTAACCAAACTCTACACCTTCTTCATAATTGTTTTTCTGTTCATTCATCCTGAACCGTTTGGTTTGGTTGGAGAAGTGAATTGGCAAAAATTTGGCTTCTCTTCAAAACCTCGAGGTTTTAGAGTTCTTAAAAACAAGTTCTGTTGGATGAGAATAAGAAATAAGTTTGGGAATAAACAATCGATTTGAGTGTTCAACTTAAAAGCTCTTTTTAACTCAAGAAGAATCTTTTTCTGTGGTTATTTCTTATTCATTCCCCTTTCATCTATTCCTTTCTAACATTTCATTAAGATTTTTGTCTCACAATAAAAAAAGAAAGGTATGAGATGATAGTTAGTGAGTGTTTGTTTAAGATTCTCTTTGGTGAAAGTTTTTGATTGGGTAGCAAATGTATTTGGCAGTTTTCTCACAATCAGAGCTAAATGTTTCTCTACTTTTTAACTTCATTCTGATACTTTTAAACTCTTTCTCTCCTTGCTCATTCATAAAATTGTGTGATGTCAGCTCTTTTCCTTTCTAATCAAGATTTTCATCAATCCACTCAGCCAACAAAGGATCCTTTTTTTGGCACGCTTATTTAAATCTTATCAAAGGGAGTCTTAAAAAAAGTAGGAAAAAAGCGAACTTACAAAGCCTAGTAAGTGTCGTTTTGGAGGTGTGTTTATGTTGATATGGAAAAGCAAAGCTGTGAAAGGAAATGTTTGAATTATGTAAATCATCTCCAGACACATTACTTCCTTCTGCACCTAACTACCAATTTGTTGCACAAATTTACTTTTTATCCTTTCTATAATAGAACCAGATCTTTTTAATTTCCTTAACCATTTTATAAATGGGGGGAGATGCCTGGCACAAGTAAAGTAAAAAAAAATACAGCAGCATCTTTTTCTTATTTAAAAGGAAAAGAAT
This sequence comes from Paranurophorus simplex, assembly GCA_036491945.1. NCBI lineage: Eukaryota > Metazoa > Arthropoda > Collembola > Entomobryomorpha > Isotomidae > Paranurophorus > Paranurophorus simplex. The sequence goes on from JAAOWG010000615.1 coordinate 2,622, forward strand.
TCTTTGAAATGAGACGTATGGGGAATAGTTGTGAGTGCTTAGGTTTGAGAAGAGATAATGATGATGGCACACTTTTAAGATACCAAATACGTGACATGAATGACAGTTAAGATGAAATACAGGATCCGGCCAACTCCCGAATTATAATATCCGCACACAGAGGTGAACTGGATGAAGAAACAAGGACCAAGGAAATGTCCCAAGTTGACTACTGTTTCACAAAATAGATTATTCAAAGTGAAAAAAACCCCTAGTAAATGAGACCAAACCCCATGTCAAAATAGATTAAAATATTGAACACCCTGGTTTGAAGGGGGTGTGGGGGGACTTTCTACCCAATTAATTATAAAAGAACGGTTATTATTCATTAAGAAATGTCAGGAGAGAAAGTTGGAAATCTTTGGGAAGGTATATAATGAGGAAAATTGAGATAAATTTGTTATAAGAATTTTAAGTCTTTCTTCCACTCTATGTCATCTTGAATAAGTAAGAGTGATGAGAAAGAAGCTTATTTCGCATTTTCCCTTATTAAACGGGAATCATTTTTCCTTTCAATTCTGTAAATTCGACACTTTCCTGATTTCAGGTACAGGAACTTGTTTCTTTACAATGCAACAAGTTCAAAACAAAAAATTATGATAATGAGATGAATTAAAGATTTCTTTGAAGTAAATATGGAACTTCTTGAGGGTTTTTTTATGGTGAAAGTACTGAAAGTAGTGAATCTCATTTCCCACGCCGTATGAATATTAAGATTATAAACAGTTGAATAATTCTTGAGGGTTTTTTCTCGATTTTTGTAAGTAATATCCTTTAGAATATGGAAACTCCTATGTATTTATTATATTTTGCATTCAGCAGAGAAGGAAATGATGAGGAAGAGCTTGGGGATGTATCATATCACTAAAATTAAGATTCCATCCACCTGCTTACTCAAGTTTTTAAAATTCATCAATCATCATTGAAAGCATTCACTTGTGTCACTCTTCTTCCATTGACAACTGTACATTGTTCTACTCTCTCTACGTGACTAAGAGTACAAACTTTTTACTCAATTCTCACCCACAGTGCTACCACTTAAACCACCTTTTGTGGGATTTAAAGAAGAAAATTTAGTTGTGAATGATTGATGAGCTTCTGTTTTGGTTGAGTTGTCAATTTGTTATGATTTCCAGGCAAAATCAATCCCACCATCAATCCAACCGCCACTTAAACACCCTTGCAAACCTATAATTCATTTCTCGACACTAAAATAATTGTTTTCTCCAAAGTTTTGAAAGTATTGGGAAGTCCGAAACTATTTTCTGGGAGGATCAAAAGAATGGAGGAAAAAATAGGAAAGAGATACGAGGCATGAAATTTGATTTAGTTTTTTTGACATGAATAATCACACCTTGTAAATGAAAGTTTGTGTATGTATGTACAAATAATATCCGCATATACATATGTACCTGTGTAGGGATGCAAGTTTCTTGTGAGCTACTTTTTTGTCCCCAGAGAGGTTAGAAAAGAATGTACATACGCCTGGATTCCTTGGCGTCTCTGTTTACAAATATCCAGCTCAATACATTTACCAAGTTTCAATTACATGGGTAAAGGTTAAAAGGGTCAAAAGGGCTCAAATACGCATCCTTCAACTAAAGCATAATTCCACAACCAACAACAACTCCTCGGCATTTAACTGGTTTGCAATAAGGAGGATTTGATTTACGAAAGACCAAATAACTACTATAGAGAAAGATAGGAAATGGGAATAGTTGATGGGATTTTTTTGATGGGGAAATCACAACAGGTGAAATACTAGCAAGGAGTTGGGGATCATTTCTCTATTTTCTGCTGCCTTACAGCAGTTGGCTCAAGTGCTACAACTATTTTTATGAGGCAATATATTTTGTTGTAAAAAAAACTTTTATATTCCCCAGTCTGATTTCTGTTTAAATATTCAGTGGAATGTATTAACAATGAATGAAATTTGTTCCAACTTTGTAGTAGGAGAGAAAGTGGAAAGTTGGTTTTGAGCACTTGAAAATATAAGGGTAGGTGGTAGGTGATGATGATGATTTTATGCAGAATGAAGAAATGACCAAGTAAGTGGGCTTTTACTTTCTCAAGTTGAAATCAATGAATTGATCAAGAAATTGTTGGTAAGATGCTATATTAATTAAAATGTATTTATTTTCATTTTGAATGCAACTAAAATATGTAGTATTTGGTTCCATTTTGATTGTATTGGGTAGAAAGCTATTTAAAGGAGTAAGGTACGCATTCTTTTTTTGGATTCACACTACTTTATATATTCTACATGATCACATATTGCATTACACTTTTAGCTTTGGAGTTTAACTACATGAGACTATTTTTAGGAATGTAAAAATGCTTTTTTCTTTTTGTATCAAAATATTATGCGGGGAAGAAATGTCTTGTTCCATGGATTGCATAATAATAATATGATATAAGCTTTTTTTTGGAAGTTTGGCATTCATGAGTCGTTGAAACGTGTGATCCCCTTATTACGTATTATACTTGGGGGTGTTATTTGGGTGGATCCAGTAGGGAAATTGATTTTGCTTTGAGATTCTTTCCAATTTTTCCATGTTGCTCATTACCACTTGATTTTTGGGTTCAATCCTTAATGCTGAATGGTAGTGGTGTTCAGCTTCTGTGTAATTACCCTGTGCAGATATAATAAAATATAAGGTGTGAAAGTTTGTTGCCCATTTAAGAGATTGGTGTGGTAGTTCGATCAGAAGCAAGAGAGATGATCTCTTCACAAATCTCAGAACAACTTTGATCTTTCTGACAAGAAACTTTCCTTAGTCAGCATTTCTCTCATGAATTTCAATCTCTTTTCCTATAAATTAGGTTGCTTGAGTAATATTCGTGAATCATTTTTTTTAAAGAAAGAAAGATGAAAGGAAAAAGAATTTGAGACGGCTACAGAGATCCGGAAAGTGGAAAGAACGGGAAAGAGAGAGAGAGAGAGAGAGTTAAAGCTTGTTACTGGATTGTGGTTACTTTCTCATGAGTATTTATGATTGAACATAAAAAGGTAACATTATAGCCACAAATATGGTACATTCTTTTTCACTAATCCTAACTACAGGTAGTAGTAGGAAGAACACTTGAAATATCTGACTTGAGGGAGGCAAAAGCAATCATCTTGTTGGTCGTAGGGGGCCTTGCAAAAAGATATTACATTTTGATGGAAGAGAGGAGAACCTGATTGCTATGTCGTGCAATTTTGGCATTATTACCCAACCAAACTGCCCCACTGTGAGATCTTTCAAAGATGCAAGATTCATCTACTACCTACGCACAAAGCAATTCACCGTTTCATCTATATGCATTGGAATACTATAATAGGTTCAAATGCTGAGTAGATGTACAGTTTGAAAGTTCAAGTAGCACTGGCTGAATTGAAAAGTGGCAAATTATATAAATCAGGTGGCAGATGGATGTTGGAAAAGATTTATATGTTCTGAATAGCGATAATGGTATCATTAAATTGAATGAGACACAACTTGTCAAGTCAACTCAATTTCCTCCTTTCACCTTATCTCTTTTACAAAAGTAAAAACTCCCTCGTCCATGCAAAAGTATAATACGACAGATGCATGCAAATACAATGTCTTGTAATATTAATAAAGATGGGGGAAAGAAAGGCTGACACACACACATAGCATGACAACCTGTAATTTCCATTCCACACCTGCCCCATTTTCTACTTTAATTGCCCCCCCCCCCTCCTGTATAACAATCAAAGGGCGAATCAAAGATTTATTAAATAGCCTGCTTTCTCTGTCTCTCTCCCTCTCTTTCCAATCCTACGAGTCAAACTTCATTAAAGTTCAGATAGGATGCAAAATATATATTTTATATGTATCGGTTCTCACGACTCAATGAACAAGAGATAAACTTTTTGGGGAAAAGTTCCCTTCCCTTTGTCTCTCTTTCTAAGGACCATCCACTACTACAAGCTAAACATGGATATTGTAGTTTTTGGAGCAATAAATATGTGTAGTAACTCATTAGCGTTTTCCCTCACACTAATGACTTTTACCAGGAGCTTTTCATACAGTGAAAGACTTCGTTTTCTGTTGGCCAAACAATCCCAGTCGTTTTATTATTATAAAAGAAAATATCTTTTGTCATATGACAAAACTCTCCTTTCACACATTCTCTAATTACTTGAAGCTTTTTAACGAGCTTTCCCCATCCCCTTCAAATCAAGAGGAGATGAGAGATCAAAGAAATAAAAAGAAAATGCAAATGTCAAGAGAAACTAGAAAATTGGTAAAAGTGTACATAAATTTCCAAACACCAGATGGTTTTCAGCCTGTTGAGTAACATGCATTTTTTTTAAGTCTTACCATGAGATGATAAATTGCTCCAATGTTTGTGTGAGCTTGAACTGAAAGTGGGTTCAACTTGATTGCCATGTCGTAGTACTGAAATGAAGAAAAAAAAATCCCTTTCACTTCTTCTAATCCTCAATTAATTGTTTACAAAGTGCGTTCTCATCATTTAAGAAATTTAAGAAGGGGAAACAAGATGAAGGAGAGTAGAAGAAGAAGAGAAAGGTAAAGGTACAGAGAGAAAGTAAAAAGAGAAAGTTAAGTTTGCAATAAAAAGTATGTAATTGGGGGTCTAATTAAAAGTTATAATAATATGACATACATTTGCAGCAGCTAGAAAATCTCCCATGGAGTGCATTACATTTCCCAATTGGGAATAAAGTTGGGAGCAGTAACTGTTTCCTTGTTGTGGACACAACTTTTCTATTCCGCATTGAAGAAGGGTGTAAGCCTCTACGGTTTTGTTTAATTCTTCATATACTTGGGCAAGTAATAGGATTGAAAGGGGGTGGTTAGGATCCTCTTTGTTTCTTATACTGGCTTCAATAACACTTGCCGCATCAGACCATCGACGTAGTTTCATGAGTAGTTGCGCCTGTAAGGAATTTCACAAGAGAAATTGATGAAAGTTAATTTGGTTTGGAATGTGAAGAAAGTTGTGGAAATTAATTGGAATGGTAATAAAATGTTCAAACTGTACGTAATGAATCTTGTAGAAAGAATCTGATTCTTGGTCAGAATGAGAAACTGATGCAGAGTCCATCGTTTTCCCTTCATCTTCCCCGTTCTTCGAGGGATTGGATTTCGAGTTGAAAACTCTAGAAAAATAATATTTGTATGAAATTGGAAACTTTTTTGTGTGATTTATGAAAGTTGAAAAGCAAGAGGAAGAGGGTGTAGTATGTAGTTGTGGATTTAATGAAATTAAAGTTTGCTGAACAAGAAACGTCCTCACTTTGTCAATTAAATTATCTATAAAAAATGTAGTGTCTGTCTTTCTACCTCTTGGATAACTGTTGAAATAGTTGCTCTGCTTCAAGTTGATGGGCAAGTTTTCCAGTGGAGAAATCCCATGAGCTTTTTCTTATGGCTACAAGAAAGTGAGTGAGTGCCTTGGACGTAAGACCTATGTATATTCAACATTTAGAGAAATATTCCCATAAATTCAAAGTTTATAAAGAGATTAAAACATACTAACTATTAAAAGGAAATTATATATTATGCGGGCATTATAACTTAAATACGGGTAGTTTTAGTGTTTGTCCCAATATTCCTTTGCAAACCAAACTAATAACTTACAAGAACTATACGTACATAGAACCATCTTTATTTATTCAACCATTTGTCCTTTGTCCACATAAAAGTAAATAAGAAGTTGGAAGTAGACAAGTGAGTGACTACAGAGAAGATCTATCCTTGTCAGGAAACGAGAAAGGCCTTAACCTCACTGACAATAAAATATCATAAAAAATAACGCATCCATAAACACAAAAAGCTTGTAAGTGGTTTTGTCACTTAAAACTCAAATATTTGAAGAGTCGGTGCAACTCTGATGTCTAAAATCTTTATTATTTATTATTACTAAATGAGAGGCTTGAAATATGTTTTTAAAACAACTATTTTTCTATACATACATACATACAGTATTTAGCTCAAAAAAAGAAGACGTGAGAAAAACTTACCCAGTTGGTTTAGAAATATTGGGAAATTATTATTGAATTGAGATGGTGGAATATGAATTATAAGCTTTTGAAAGAAAGCTGCTGCTTCCTCCGTCTGGTTCAGTATATTATAACAGGCACCCAAGTACAAAATGGAATCTTCATGGAATGGATCTATGGATAGAGCTTGTTCGAAATGATCCACCGCCTCTTGGTACTTTGTACTCCGCCTGAAAGACAATCACACATCTTCACCTGAATCTATTCATTCCTCTAATGGAATGTAAATCACCCGAACAAAGGAATGCAGGGAATTGAGGGGGTTAGAGAGCTAATGAGATGGTTTCTCTGTAGACATTCCATTAGAGGATACTTTTATTGGCAAATATTTGTTCTAAAATGAAAAAAAAAGTTGAACGCAGCTGCAAAAAGGACACACACATGTGGCGTAAGGGAGAAAATCCATTACAAAGCCGTATTAATCTCCCCTCTCACTCACTTTCACCACCTTATATATAATCCCCCCAAACAAAGTGCTCCAGATACCCTCATCCGCTTCCAAATCTCCCTTTTTACTCATTCCTTTCTGATCAGGGATCTCTAAAAACTATGCAGGTTATAGGTTAGAACGGTAATCGGAGAAAGGATTAAAAGATGTATACTCACATCACCCATCATACATATATCTTTTCATCTCATCATCTCACGTATTCCATCCTCATATCCCCACTGCCCTACAGTCTTAATTATAGAAACTGACAGCTCCGGTTAAGAGATGCGACTTATGAGCTAGATATAAGATGACACTTTCTTTTATAGATTCCTTTCAGTTATAAATAGAATTAAAAAGGTAATTTATAAGATGAACAAACATGGATTTGCTTTTATGCTATAAACGTTTCTAAATTGGTTTTATGATTGATGCGTTTTTTTAAATTAATAAGTTGTTTGGAAGGGAAAATGTAATTATAAAGAAAGTCAAAAGGAGTAGAAGGATAAGGAAGGTCGGTGTGGCTTTTTAGTGACAATGGGAGAAAGGGAAAAGGAATAAGATGACAATGAAATCATATATAAAGAGGAATATGAGGGTTGTTGCAGGTGGCACATAGAATTTATTAAAGAGAAAGTTTACTGGAAGATTCTTTTTCCAGAAATGCAATCATAGTATCAATTCACTGGATTTTTTTTATCTCTTGACTTACTACTCCCAAGATTCCCTTTAATGTCACACTTTTCACAAAGCCCTGTATTTATGTACACATTTATCATTAAAGGAAAAAGGAAGGACACAAAGAGAAAGATATGAAATGATACAGTCAATCGTGAAATTTGTCAGGTTTACGTTCAGTGTTGGATGAATAAATCTACTTTTTCCTTTGATCTGCATGAGCACCAATTAGTGGACAAACTGTATCAGTTCCTCCTTCGAACAACATTTTAAACAAATACAGGAACAAAGCATGTAATAAGGTCGAATGCATGCTTTTTTAGCATCTTGTCTTGGCTCAAAAGATAATGCAACCGGTCTCAATCAATCCAATCTACTGAATAAAAGTAATCAAAGAGGGATTTGTTTTAATTTGGGGCTTATTCATTTCCCCAATCTCTTTCACTACATGCATCATCACACTTTGTTAATCCATATAAAACAGAGAAACACTTTTGAGTCAGAATCTGAACCTTTGAGTCTGTTGTATATCATTATGATGTATATATATATCTGCAATATCTGTAACATCTCTTCTACGTCAAGAAGAGGAGAAAGATAGGACTATATTCTGGGGTGGTGGTGGTGGTGGTGGTATAGTGAAAGTCGAAAAGAAAGAGAATGAATAACTAATTTAAAAATACAGTCTTACATGTATATAACACCGAGATTGAAGTGTGCCCCGTTGTGTTGAGGATTTGCATGGATGGCCCTTTGAAATGATTCTTCAGCAAGTGAACTGTTTTCATATATTGCTCCTAAATTGTTATATGCACTTGCATACGAGGGCCAAAGCCTATGATGAGGAATGTATTTCAAGCCTTCCAAGTAATTGCAGACATTATACCTTATTGCTATTTCATAGTGTTTGACAGCTTTTGGAATATCACCCAAATCCTTTTGTAGATTAGCGTAGTTGTAATGAACTTTGGCATTCCGTGGATTCTCATGGACTCCAGATCTGGTTAAAAATCAATACCACAAATCAATATCCATAAAAATGCCATATCTTTTACAAAACAAAGTAACAAAAAAGTTGAAGAAACTTTGCGAGATTTTGTTACAACTGTGTACAGTATTTCCTAAATAAATGCACCTGTAAATCACCAAAGTAAACGGAGTAAATGAACAAAACGTAGCCTATAGCGGTGACTAGGAATTGAACAAATAAGAACCCTAAGGGAGAAACCAATCAAGGTTTCTCTCTCTCTCTCTCTCTTTCTGTTCCTGACACTTCACGTAGGTAGGAACTAAAATTGTCATTAGGGAATTTGTCACTTTGACCAACCTGCTGCAACTGACTTTGGAATTTTATGGGTAAATAGCCCCACCAATTAAGGTGCTTTGACTGCTTTGACTTGTTTGATACCTTTTCCCCCTTCAACTTCTTTAAGTATTCAATCAATAGTTGACCCATGAATAATAAAGGATGACCTACAAACCATGACTACTACCAACAACAAACTTACACACTCATAACTTTCCTTCCAGGATGTTTCTACGGCTTTTCAAAAGCCGTAGAAACATCCTGCTTTCCTTCATTAATTCTCACTCAAATATTTACACCATCTCCTCGACCCTCTTCTCTCCTTATCAGAGAGAGAGAAAGAAAAGAAGAGAGAAAGCAACTGTGGCCACAATATGAACACAAGATGAAATGGTTATAAAAATCTTACTCAAACAAAGCGGCACGAGATTTCCAAACAAAGTTTCGGTCCCATGTTTTGACACAGAAGCTCATTAACATAAGGCAGAAGCTCACAATCACCAACTTTGCAACTTTTCCACGACATAGACGATCCATCCCTTCGGCTATGAGGATGCAAAGCCCCACACTGAAATGGTCAAAGAAGAATATATATATATAAGTTGTAGTAGGTATGGTTGGCATTTCAAATTGGATTCTATTCAATCTCCCCCAACACAACTTTCTTTATAAAAAATTCACCACAATTGTCAATGGTAGATGACTATGCTGTATGCTGACTATTGACTATGCTGCGATGCTAGCCCATTCTCCCTTCCTCTCTACCTTGCCCTTACAAAAGTTATTTCCCCATAAACAATTAAGGAAAATGTAGCAACCTGTACTGCGACCTTTTGAGATAATTGAATCAATAATGCATTCTATATACGCCCTTAATGTACGCGCTTGGAATTAAGACGTTTGTGAATGTAGCAGCTGCTAATACATAAAGATGTTTGAAGCCTGGGATGAAGAACGTTAGAAGGAATTTTGTCATCAGGTAGAAAGTCCATCCATCCATTCACCTAATCTGAATTTCTGATTCCATTGATCCACCTCTCTCCCTCTCATTTTCTTGCCGTATATATTGATGAAATTTAAATTATTTCGAGTTTAAGAAACCCACCACGCTTCACTTCATCTAATGTTCCCTTGTACTGTAAATAAAACTTTTTCGAAACGTTAACTTTAACAAAAGTTTGCAAATACTCATCAAAGGCAGTGTGTGTCGCGCATGTTGAAACCTTCTTTTTCCTCGTCAATTTCCAATTTATATTCATGTTTATATTTGTGGTAAACTTTACTACTTCCCCAAAACACTCCACAAGAGAGAGAAGAGAGAGAGAGATCTATTCCCTTTTAATCTCAAACCATTCACATTTAAAGAGAGAAAAAACGTTAAACAATTTTTATACAACTCAATTTGTAGAATAAATAGTAAAAGATTAGAAAGTTGGGGACTGTGGCCCTAAAGGCTTTAGTTTTATTATTTTAATGTTGAAATGAAATAGAATTTTTGTAGACTTGAAAAGAAAAAGAGTTGAGGTGTGTTGTTTGTGGACAGGTACACATTCATAGTCTCATTTCTTTTGAACAAAACCTATATCTTTTTTATTTGAGGTGATGCTAAGCTTACTTAAGCTACGGAAAGAATGAATAGCATCATTATTATTATGCCCTTCTACTATTTTATATTCAACTGATTTACTTTTGAATGTAACGAAATATGGCATATTGCCAGTTAAACTAAAAAAGATGAAATATGGGAAGAGCACAATTAAAGTTTGGCTCTATCGTGAAGAAAGTTATCATTGACACGTAAAAGAGAGATGGTGAGTAGATGGAGAAAGTTTTGTGTAAAAGTCTCCACTTTCCTCACCGCCTTATCATTTTGACGTGTTATCTATTCTTTGATTGAATTGGTGAAAGTGACAAAGTACGTTTATTATCTGGGATTTCATGTGCCATTATTAATTAGGGATGCTGCATTATATATTAAGGCCATACCTCGGAGTATACAGTCGGAGTTCGTTCACTATTTATATGTACATAGACTCTATTATAAAATTGAAAAAAAAAACTAATAAGGTTCATCTTTCTTGGGTCTTTTGATTTGGACTTTTAGACGCTTGGAGCCGATCTGATCAAAGATTTGGTCAGATTTAATGTTATCATTCTGGAAATGTGTACCGCATCCTTTGTAACCTTATCCTCTGAACGTCCATGAATTTCACAACAATTGGACTTGAACATCCATCCATTGTCGTTGAATGATGCATCGCCTTTATTAAATTTAATGTTGAAGGTATTTCTTGAATTTCATGTTTCTATTATGGTTTCGGTTTTTTTGTTCAGGCGTCCATGCATGCATATGCTTGTGGGCATTTTGCAACGCCCCATATACATATACATTTTTTAATATTTTCCCCGCTAACAAAACGTTAACGGTCGAATAAGTGTAGTTAGTTGTGTAGTTCCACAGGAAAACCATTGATAAGCTCAAAAAAAATGGAAAGAATGGAAACGGGTTTAGGAAATGGAGATGGGGATGAAACAGCCGCTGACGATAACTCATCAGTACGTGTGGCCCTTAGGTAATAAAGTTTAATTAGAAATTGGAGTGGGTGGGATTTAATTTTTTTATTGTTAAAAGAGTACGACCTTGGCTACCCCGTGAAGTAATTGAGGGATGTAAAACATGCACAACGATTGCTGAAGGGCATCCACAAGTTTGGATTGGTTCTAATCATACATTCACATATGATTATGTTTTTGATCAAAATACGCCCCAAGATGTAATCTTTGATAAAGTCGTGAAGCAGCTGATTGATGGGTGGCCGATGGGATACAATGCAACGATACTGGCATACGGACAGGTATTTGGAGGGAGAAATTC
>JAAOWG010000616.1:0-13978 GCA_036491945.1 Paranurophorus simplex
CAAACTCACCTTTCCCTTCCATGAGGATCTAGATATTTGATTTCTGACAATCTTAGCCACTTTCCTTCATGGACGATAAAGTCACTAAGATAGGTGCAAGGGGGATGATGGCCATTGGAATGAAAAAATCCTGTACTGCTCATTTTGAATATGCACCTCGTCACTCAATTGAACGACTGAGAACTGGGGTTTGGAGATCAGAGATCTTAAAGAAAAATAAAACACATTCATGTATAAAAACTGCTTCCAGTGTCAACTGGAGATTAATCATATACATACATATATGGAACGTGGAAAAGAGTGCAGGATGGATGAAGTAAATAAGATGGTTATTTAATCATCTTTCAATAATTTATATAAGACGGAATTTCCTTAAAGGATACTAAGGTATCAATGAAGTTTGTTTTTTACATGAAAAAAAGAGAGGGTTTGGCTTCCTTTGAACCCTTTAAATATATGAGAATGAATGACGGACACTCAATTGGAACATTGCAAAAAGTATTTTTTAATGATGATTTTATAACCCTTGTTTCCTTCTTTGGGCAATTTTAATAAAATTAACTTGGCACCTGGTGATTTGTACAAATACCAATGCATCAAATAAGTCTGGAATTTCAACATCATAACCTCATGTGGCAGTCTGACCACTAAGCTTGTACATCGTTTTATCAAGATCCAGCATATTCTTGGCCTTGTGTATGGATGTATTCATTCTCCCAAGGTTTTGATCCAATGACATAAAAATCAATAACTAACATCGTCGTATCCCATTCTTGTTGTGAAAAGTTCGGAAATGTGCTTGTTCTGCAGTATGGCTAAGTAAATGCAACGTTGAGATTTGCAAGAAAGATTTTGTTGAGTTAAACATTTGTTTAGGAAATGACGGGTGACAAATTGAAAATGACCTTAGTTCATGTCATATGATGCGCATTTTAATGTCAATTCATTGACATGACCAAGACAACAACATAAGGACCATGAAATATACAAAAACGTTTAATCTGGATCAGGAAACTGTTAATGTATTTTTTATTCCATTCATTACCAATGACATACATATGTATATCATTACTCCAGTCACAACAGTTCAAGACTTTCGAAATAGTTGAGGCAGCAAGAAAGAGAGGAAAAGGCAGGCTTTAAAAATATCGGTGTATATGTATATCCGTACCTGCATATAATGGAGAACTGTACGTACTATTTATTACTTGCGTAAAATCAAGAACTATATTACGAACAGCAATCAAAGTACGTAATTTTTTTTAAACAAAATAAAATTTACAACTCTTGTATAGTTTTGGTGATTGGTTTCATTGCAATAAGACCCATAAATGCTAAAACAGGATAAATATCATGGTAACCTTGTAACTACTAAAATGTACTAATAAAATAAAAGTGCAAGTCTGAATATGTATATTTATAAAATACCTTAAAGTTACAAATAAATTAACCATGAGAGTCCATGAGTTGTTTAAATATCATTGGCATCTGTGCTAGTCTGGAGCGTATTAGTGGAGGAATAGCGTCATCCTGCTTATACTGGATCGTTTTCCCGTAAGAATCGGCAAACAAGACTTCAGCTGAAGTGGAATTGACAACTATTTTCGTGGAATCAAAATAATTAATGTGAATCTCCCCGTTGCTGAATTGCAACACTGTTCCTATTCCAGTTACAATTATTTGCTTGAAAGGTTTCGGTAATCTCGACCTCCCTGATGATCCCAACTTAGTGCTGGCAATTGATGATTCATATCCACGCATCTGTTGATAATTAATGGAAAAATTTAACAAACTGTTAGTAATAATAATAGTGATGACACTCTTAGATAAGAATACGTTGAACTTACAGTTGGGATATTTACAACACTTTGTGGAGACACATTTTCTTTATTATTATTGTTATTAAAATTCTGCAGAGAATTTTGAGAGGATGGACGTCTTCCAAAAATGGCAGGAAAAACTATTTCATCAGTTCCTTCACTCAGCTCTCCTATGGTTTTGTGAAGCGTCCCACAATGATTCAAACATTTTCTAAAATGTTCCCACATAAATTGTACTTGTGTTGAGAAGGTTGGAATTTCATCAAAAAAATCAAAAGCCCAAGATTCTGCTAATGGTTCAATCACAGTGACACGAGATTGGGATTTTGAGATTTTACCTCCTACAGAAACATGTTATATAAAACATTATAGTGCATAAATAAAAAAATTTAGGTTCGTTTAGTTTTAAAAATAATACCCTGATAAAAAGTGGCTTCAAAATCAGGAACAGGCATATTCTCCATTAAATGACATTTTGCATGTGAACTATAGTAAGTTATTTTGGGGGTTTTACTTTTTACTAGATCCACAAACTTGTGAGCATAAGAGTACTTTTTCCAATGTTTTTCAGGGATGTTTTCATAGTTGTAAATTGCATCCGCCCCAGCTAATGGTAAAGGTGGTGGAGATTCTGTAACGCAAACACCTTTTCCTTTCTTTGGTTGATACATGATGATCTGTAAACACAAAAGATGAGATGGTCACATAACTGTTTTTAATAGTAATAGTACTTATTTAAACAATACACACCCTCATTCCATCTGATGAGATTCTCATAACTTCCCAAACTGTTTCCTGACCATCCTTTTGCTTAATGAATTCCAAGCAAACATCCCCCGTGTTGAGAATACTGCAAACCACATTTTTCGTCTTTTGTCTAACAGGCCGCAGTCGCTTTGAATCTATAGGAGAAACTGGTATTTGAAGAGAATCTGCAATTGCCGCACTTGTACCACCCTGGTCTTTGCTGTGGCTTTGTTTTCCACTCTTTTCTTTTGTCATAATAACGTCTGCTGACATACATGACATGCATCGGGAAGAATTACCATGCATTTGCAAACTAGTAGCCTGAGAGTTCACTATAAAAGGATGTTCTAAAATTTTTCTCAAAGTAATCCTATCCTTTGGATTTTTTTGTAGTAATGACTTTATCAAATCTTGAGCATCTTGAGAAATGTACGACGGCAATTTGATTTCCGACATTACAACTCGAGTAAGTGTTGATTTCAATCCATCATCAGTATCAAAAGGTGGCTTCCCAACGAGACAGGTATACAACATGATCCCAAGTCCCCAAACATCCGTCTCTAGACCATGAGACCCTCTTGTTGCTACTTCTGGTGAAATGTAATTTGGGGTTCCACACATCGTCATGTGCTTCTCATCCGGACATTTCAACTGCGTCGCCAACCCAAAATCTGCAATTTTCTACAAAAAAAAAATCATACCATCAACCTGCTTATTAGTTTTACTTACAATATGCATAGCCTTGGTCAAGAGTAAATTAGACAGTGTAATATCTCTATGTATTATTTGATGAGAATGTAGATAAAGCAATCCCTCTACAACTTGTTTCATTATGTTACAAGCTGAAATTAAAAAAAAATCATTTCCCTTGTCTGTCCCATCAATCTCCTCACCTTCAGGTTCTGACAAACAACAATTATTAATCCTCAAATACCTCTGAAGCTCTCCATTATGACACAATTCTAAAACTAAATAAACAAAGTGCTCATCTTCAAAAAACGTATAAAGCTGTAGAATAGAGGGATGTTTTAATCTAGAATGTATCGTCACTTCTTGATTAACTCTAGCAGCCATCCCACTTGCTTTAATCCTCCTCCTCTCAATCTAATAACACTTATAATTAAAATCATGCAATACTTAATCCCCTAACCTTTTTAATCGCCACTTCCACCCCACTCTGTCGACATACTGCTCTATAAACGATGGCGAATCCACCCTTCCCAAGTTGTTCGTAAACATCGTATTTCTACATCAACAAGGGTAAACATATTCCCCATAAAATTCAATTAACTCAACTACTTACATCAATAGAGTCTCCAAATGTTCCCATATCTATGGACTACATTGCCTCCAAAAATACAACGTTTAAACCAAACTCCAACGTTCTTAAAAAAAGAGGCCTCTTTAAAGAAAAAAAACAATTTGAGAGAAACCTGTAACCGTTGAGTGATGATGATGGATGGACCGCTATTTATTCATATTTTCTTTTATTCCCGCGTAATTTAAAGACGCACATGTGTTGTTGAAGTGGGGACCTGTTAAAATAAAAATTAAACCACACCCACTTGCTATAATGAAGAGGACGTTTGTTACAACGCTAGATAGTGGATTGAAGATTGGAAGCACGGTATTTTAAATTTAAGAGATGAAGAGTGGAGAGGATGAGTTTATTTTTACAGCTTCGGTATGGAAAGTATTGTACGATTGGAGTTTCAATTAAATCTGGAGCAAGGTATGAGACTGGATTTACTAAAGGGATATCTCATATTAATGAGAAAATGGGCTTTATGGTAAGACAAAGGGGATGAGGTTAGGTTGGAGATGTGCTAATGGTCGCGTTTCTTTTAGTCGTCACAGAATTTTAAAACCAAGGCTGAAATTATGAAGGAGCTGGAAAAATATGGAGCGATATGTGACTCGCAAACGTCAAGGTGAGAATTATCGATATTACTTCACCTAAGGATGGGAATTGAAATTTATTGAAATATGAATTGATGGGGGTTATAGGGATACGACAGTTTATGCTATATCGACAGAAGTGACTGGAGTGGAAAAACTCATGCGCTTGTTGGCTGATGTTGTACTACGGCCACAAATCACAGAACAAGAACTTTTAAATGCAAAACAAACTGTTCAGTATGAAATGGAAGATATGCAGATGCGACCTGAGCAAGAGATGGTTATTCTTGAAATGATACATGCAGCTGCATGGAATGATAATACATTAGGGCATCCACGTTATTGTCCACCAGAAAATGTTGAGAGCATTTCTCGTCAAGACATTCTCAAGTTTATGAAATCAAATTATCAACCAAATAGAATGGCCATTTCAGGTGTTGGAGTTGATCACAAGTTATTAGTTGATCTAGTAAAAGAGAATTTTGAGACTAAAGATACAACCTGGAATAAGGAAAAAATTACAGAGAAGCGAGATGTTGACCCTCCATCTGAGTTCACCGGCGGTGACAATAGGGTAAACAATGCTATTATAAAAATTACAAAGTTTGATTTTTATTTTTATTTGGATGCTGCAGGTACTCAAAGATTTCGGGCAGTTCAATGCTGGACCTTTACCTGTTCCAAAGTTAGCTCATATGGCTTTAGGTTTGCAATCTGTATCTTACTCGGACCCACTCTTCATACCGGCATGTGTACTCAATATTTTAATGGGAGGAGGAGGATCGTTTAGTGCTGGTGGCCCTGGAAAGGGAATGTACTCTCGACTTTATACAAATGTCTTGAACAAGTAAGTACCTTCTTTTAATCCAAATATGACTAATAACATAATGATCTTCTTGGCGAATCTAGCAAACATTGGGTTTACAATGCAACTGCATACAACAATTCTTACGGCGATTCTGGTCTCTTTTGTATTTACGCCAGTGCCCCACCTGAATATATGAGAAAGTTGACTGAGGTTTTGATTCAAGAGCTTCACGGAATGGCAGTTTCGCCAGATCAAGAAGAATTTGAGGTTAGAAAATTTTTATTGCATGCAAATAATTTCTGAATTTAAAATACTTTACAGAGGGCTAAGAAGCAGTTGCAATCGATGCTTTTGATGAATTTGGAGTCACGGCCAGTTGTATTTGAAGACATTGGCAGGCAACTTTTGGCCCATGGATATTACAGGCCACCAACAGAATATTTGAAACAGATCGGTATATATTGTAGGGGTATAATTTACTTTTATTGAAATTGTATTTGTTACCAGAAAATGTTACGGAAAGTGACTTGACCTCTTTGGCGAAAGAAATGTTGAAATCTCGACCCGCCTTGGCTGCTCTGGGGGATATCTCAAAAATACCATCATATAATGAAATTTGTCAAAAAAGTTGTCTTCGAGAACCTCAGAAGTTGTATTTTTCGAGATAAGAGTGACATTTTTAAATAAAAAATCAGTAGTATATGATTTATCCTTTCAATCAATATTGTTTGCTATGCGAAATTTTTCACGTCAAAAAACAATTTCATGCTTTCTCATGTCGTTCCGCATTTCATGGCGTAAAAGCCAATTAATAATTAATTAATCCCAACTTCGGCATGATTAGTCATGATTTGATCATAAAAATTCAGCATATCCCAAATTCAAAATTACCAATAAAATGCAATACTTGATGATTTCATCATTTTTCTTTCAGTATAAAAATCCAACCCTTCAACTATTTCAATTGCAGCATTCCAATCAATACCTTTCCTTCAACACTTGTCTCCAAAAAAAATGGATCAGTTTCCAGTTTTCTCCATCCTCTTTCTACTTGTTGCAGTAAGCGTTGACCAGAGTCAAGCTGGTTTGGTTAGTGGACTTTTGTCTAGCAATGCCAACAACAAGGTGAGAATTTATAAAACATTTAAAATGCATTAAATATAAATACAGGCCTACTCTGTGGATACATCCAAAACCCTCGACCTTAATGATATTGATCTCAATGCTGTGGACGAAATCCAAAAGTAATCATAATGAAGTATTAAAGATTCTCCATGTACAAATTTTGTTTTTCAGAGTCCAACAAAAGCTGTATAAAAACAACCAACAAGATTCTCCGTACGACCATGTATCTATCTACAAAAACTCTGACTTGTCTCATCTTCTAAACACGGCTTACAAACCCCTTCATAAGGTGAAAGATGTCTTTTCAACTGCCACTGGAAGTCATAACAAAGATTCTAGTAATTCCGACTATTCAAACGCTGATGGGGTTGAGGTGATTCCTATTGTTGGGCAAAACACTTATGGATCACCAGATCAAGTCTATTCCCTTCCTTCTGGACAACAATTGACCTGTGTCCTCGCATAACAATGTATACAACTCGAAAAAATTACTCCAATTCGTTGTTTCCTAATTTCTTTCTTCTTCCTTCTTCCAATTTCTGGCATTCTCAAAAATTCAAACAATAAATTTTCAAAGTAATAAGAAAAGTATAAATTAATGAAAACAAATAATACATAAAAAACACACTCATGAATCATAAAGATTCATCAATGCCAATGATTACATACGCCGTGTTTTGTTGATGTATGTTGAAGAAACTGAAAAATATTCCCTAATACTTATCATTGCATCATCAGGCCTAAATATGGAGTGTTTTAATCGAGATAATATTTCATAACGAGATACAAGGATGACAATTATATGTAGCGGATGGATGACTTATGCCTGTTTCCTGTTAACATTATGTTTGTTCAACATAAATTTACCTGCATGAGTAATCAGAGAGCATAGAACCCCTTTTTAATCTCTTATCATCAATGACAAGCTCTTATCTGAAAAATAAAACCTTACATGTAATGAACGAGTGGATGTAGCATTTTGCAATAAAAACTAAATGCAAGATACATTAACGTATATTGTATCATCGGTTCTATCACTGATGCTCCAATAAGCTTGGGTTACCTGACTTTAGATAGCATATCTTGTACAAATTACCTCTGAATACTAAAAAACCATTCAGTTTCATTTTTACTGTGGTAAAGAATCACTGCATTCCGGCCTCCGGTTTTTTGAAATTTAATTTCTACAAAAATTCCTTAGTTTAAAACTCAACGCAAGTGTTTGTGCACAAATTCAGCAAGAAAGTAGTGCAGTAAGCGTCAAGTGAGTCCTTTTCACATTTTGTAAAGAATTAAAAACAGTATCAAAAAGAAGTGCGGGTGACAATGAAGACTTTGTCCACATTGAGGTCTTTTAGACCGCATATGTGCCTGGCGACGTTGTTCCTCTTAATTACGGGACTTTCAGGACAGCATTACAACAGTCAATCGGAATATATTGGTAAGTTATTTAAATGACTTTGACATTGATTTTTTAATGACTTATTGATACATCATAAGAAATGAAGGCGTTTTTAATTGACGCTTTGTTTCTAAATTTTAAATCTTCTTTTGCAACTTATTGTAAAGCATATTGAAAAAAAATTGGCACGCCCATGTTTATTCAGAGTGAGAAATTATAACCGTTGATGATGATATCCTCATATTTTGCGATAAGATATGAATTGGTTAATGAGGTCACCCCGTTCCAACAAAGCCAAATAAACGTTGGCGTGATCGATCACCAACGGATTTTTTTATTCGTCAACATTTTGCAATGATGCATAAAATATGAAAACAACTTGATGCAAAATGTTTATGAAAAATCAAAATTGAGCTTACTAATGCCCAGCTTTATGTTATGCCTTATGTGAATAGATCCAATGATTAATCCCCGAGTGGATCCTAATCCTCAATTTGACTCTTCATATCCCTCTGGTCGTCAAATCCAACAACCTTACATAATGAATTCAGACCGTTTGCGACAAATCAGAGCGGAAATGCTTTATCCATTTTATGATCAAACATTCCAAGGGGCTGGGGAAAATATTGGAGACTATCAGAAAAACATTAGGGATGATTCCCCAAAAATTAACAAACCATTAAACTTTCTCCTTCCTTTCTTTGGGATGGGATTTAATTACACTTGGGTACATATTATATTTAGTAATTATTATTTGCATGCACTAAAACATTATTATTATGTGATAGGTCTCTATCCACGGTTATTTAGCTTTTAGCGATGGACCCACACTGTCTCCAACCTTTCCCTTGGAATTTCCAATTGTAGAATATCCAAACATCTCGGATCCATCATTTATTGGACCGTTCTATTCCAAATGCAAGGTTGGAGAATTAGCAGGGGATGAGTTGGACAGTAGGAAGCCTGGAGTTTACTTTCGGTACATTTCTTTAAAACCTTTGATAAAATCTTACTAATAGTTGAACATCAAAACAGAGTTGAGTCCAATTTACCTGCAAGAACTGATCAATTGGGGGTAGAATTAAGGGAACGAGCAATGTGGGATGTTCGTGAAGGAATCGTTGGAGCTGAATGGTTTGAACCAAGACATGTTGTCATTACTACATGGAAAAATGTTTCATTTTCTGGGGGTACTATCCACGCCAGGAAAACTGTAAATATTGAACAAACAAAGATTCAAATCATTCATGAGTATTTATAGACAAACACATTTCAACTGATTTTAATAACGGACGAGACGAGGACCTATGCCATGTTCAATTACAAGCATTTGGGATGGATGACACATACAGAGGCTGGAGGTTCTTCAGAAGATGGTACAGGAGGTACGCCAGCATTTGTAAGTCCTTTGCTTTCTCACAAACGTTTAAAAACGGAGATCATTCAAGGTTATTTCATACATTTCAGATTGGGTTTAATGCTGGAAATGGAACAAGAGCATTTGAATACAAACCTTACTCACAAACACCAAAATTCTATGGCATTCTTTCCAGTGGAAATGTAAATAAATTTCCTGGAAGACACATTTTCCGTGTTGATGAGAAAATATTACCTGGACAGTGTATCCCTGATTTATGTAAGCTTATAATATTTTCGAATACATTTATTAATTGTAGATTTATTATTATATTTGATTTGTAGGGGACATGACGGCACACAGGCAACAACTAACGTTTGCTCCTGAAAGTGGAAACATGTTGGGTGGAACAATTGTGAACGTTACAGGTCCATGCTTTGACATGACAAAGAAAATTACTTGTAGATTCAATACATTGAAAGTTCCTGGTTCTGTTATTAACCAAAATCGTGCAACGTGTGTGATGCCGCCTATATTCGTTACCGGATATATTGACTTTTATGTGGAAGTTGATGGAAGCAATGATTTACATTGGAAAGGAAAGTTTCTCGTGGAAACGCCATTCACTGCTCCAGAACTCGTCACTTTTCCAGATAACGATCATTTAGAAAAGGATCCCAAAAAGTTGATTATTCGTTGGGACTGGAAGAATTTGACGCAGGACATGAGCACTGCCGTTTCCATTAATCTTTGGGGATATAGAGAAAGTACAATCAACCCAGAGTTTGTATTTATAGACACACTTCTCGTAAGCTTTTTATTATATCTAATTTCATCTTTAAAAAGGAAGTAATTCAATAACATAATAATTTCTAGCATTCTGTCCCTAACAATGGAGAGGCAGTTATCAATCCAGAAGAATTTCATCGTAAAACAACTAAATGGGCTGTTGATTTGGAAATAGGAATAATCACTGTGAATATGACCACACCAATCACCGACAATGGAATTTTATATGCTCCGTTAGTCTACAATTTTATAATCTTTGATTGTTTATGCTAGCAATTTTTTTTGTAGAGTGTTATGGAGTAGACCTATTCCTTTGGCATGGTATCTTCGTCCTCAATGGGAAAAAAAATATGGACGAAAATGGAGTGGGAAAATGTGTGAAAATTGGATTGTTCGTGACAGATTGCTCAAAAATTTTGCTTCTGACGTACGTAGTAAATTAAATAATCAATATTAATAAGCAGTAAATGAACATGATCCAAAAAATTATATAGCTTGCAATATGCCCCTGCATGCTGCAACAAGCCATTGCAGACAAAGGAAGGTTCCTACCAGATCAAAATTGCGATATGGATGGAAAAGTTTCCAATTGTCATTTGCATAAGCTAGCAAAACATTGTGTCCGCACTGCAATGCCAACGTAAGATTTGCAAAACTAGAAAAAAACTAAATTGATTTATTATTTAATAATTGATCAGTGGATCCGGTGCAGGACAGCAATGCTGCTATGATATGCATGGGTACTTAATGATGACTATGGACCAAGTTTGGGGTGGCAGACCAGGCAGAGCTCATGACTATGGCCATATTCCCTGGAATGAAGCATCAAAGGTATTCTATTCAAAAAGAATTGCAATTAATGGCCAAGTTTGAATAACGGACAATTTATAAAGGTTCCTTCCCTTTCCCATTACTTACATGATGTTGCACCATTCTTTCCATGTTGTGCATGGGAGCATGAGCAATCTTGGTGGTGTATGACGTTCCGATTTGAACGACGAGTTTCTCAAAACTGTGTTGGCTATCAGCCCCCAGGAATTGGTATGCTGTAGAAATGGATTTTTAGTTTTTTAATTTAACATTTGCAGCAACTGTATTCGGCGATCCTCACATTTACACATTTGACGACATTGCTTACACTTTTAACGGAAAGGGAGAATATGTTTTGGTAAAAGCAAGGACAGAACGACAACGCTTCGATGTGCAAGGAAGATTTGAACAACTTCAAAACAATGAGTATAACGAAGTAGTGAAAGCAACAATATTGACAGCAGTTGCTGCTAAAGATAATCAATCAGCCACCGTTGAAATAAGACTAAGACCCCGTGACGCCCAATGGAGATACAAATTAGATGTTATTGTTGATCAACACAGAATATTCTTTGATAGATATCCTCAAAAAATTCAATATTTTCCTGGTAAACTCTTTGATTTCTTTAATTATACTTTATATTCAATGCTTCTTTTGAATAGGTGTAACAGTTTACACTCCTACAAGTATACAAAATCAGTCTCATGTCATTGCAATGTTTGAGTCTGGAGCAGGGGTTGAAGTTATTGAGAATAAGGGTCATCTTACTTGCAGGGTTTATCTTCCAATGACGTTTTTGGTAAGATTTTTAAAAAAAATTTAGTCTTAAAATCATAATTGAAATCTAAATTAGAACCAAACGAGAGGACTTTTTGGAAATTGGAGTGGTATAGCTGAAGATGATTTTTATTTACCGGATGGAAGTATGGGACCTGTAGGGAATGCCAACAATTTAGAAATTATGCACAATACGTTTGGACAATTTTGTAAGCTATTTATACTTGAAAAAGATTTACAAATGTTTATTCTTTTACTTTAAACAGGGGCTGTTGATGAGAAAGACACATTGGAAAAGGGCTACTCTTTATTCTACCATGAAAATGGGAAAACCAGTTCAAACTATAATGACAAAACCTTCCGTCCAATATTTTATACTGATCCAAGACAAATTCTTCCTTTGAACGTGTAAGTAATTGCAAAATATCATATGTACATATGTAGCTCATCTGTAATGACTTTTCTTCCCACAAATTAGAACATTAAAACCAGCCGTTGTTGAGAGTTTTTGTGGGGATTCATTCCCATGCAAATATGACTACAGTGTTACTCAAAACAAGGAGTATGGACATTGGTCAAAATATTATCAAAATCAATTTCAAACCTTGAAAGAATCAGGACTCAAACCCAGTATGTGGATCCTTTTATCTTTAAAACTATTGTGTCTAATTAACTTGTTTTAGTTGTCTCATGTGGGGCCCTAATGACGCCAATACATGGAAGGAAAAGCACCTTCAAATATACTCCAGGAACTTCCGTTGATTTCGAATGTGATCCAGATTTTATCCTCATTGGTGAAAGACGAAGGCAATGTGAAGCTAATGGACAATGGTCTTATCCAACCAAAGGCTCTTATGATGACAGAACAGAAACGGAATGGGCAAATTGGAATCCTGCAAAGACAACGAGATGCATAGGTGAGTATCTTTTTGTGCTTTTTGCCAAGCTTTTAATTTCGCTCTGCCTTCATTCAAAGATGAAGCCCCTATTATAAAAATAAGTGCATGATCCAAAATTGCATTGTAGAAATTATACCCATTATTTTATCTCCACTGACAAAATGAAATTCCAAATTTTCGAATAGAACTGGGTGAGCATGCGAGTGTATCAAGTGCGAAAACTGCAGGAATCATTTTGGGAATAATTATTCCAATCCTTCTCATTGCATTCATCGTCGTGTATTACTGCCGAAAAATTGCAGACGAAGATCAAGATCCTGAAATGTACTACACGGATAAGAACCTTCTTAACAGTTCTGCCCCAAAAGTGACACCTACAGTACAAGTAATTGAGCCATTGATTACCAAACCTCCACATAAAGAAGAGATGACAATCTTAAGATCAATTCCCCTCGAAGAGATTAAAAGCATGGAAGGTTCTCCAAGATCTTCAAGATCATCCTCTTTAACAGGTCATAAGGATGAGGAGGGTCGACCCAAGAAGAGAGGATCCCAAGCATCCAACACAACACCAATTAAACCTCTACCTACGAATAAAATGGATGACATGCCTTACTCTTCTGTACGAAGGAAAGGACCCTCAACTTATGATGGAATTTACTACACCGGTGAACCTTTGCCATACAGGGAAAACATTGATTTCTCAAGTTCGGATGAACAAGAACTGAAAGCTAACAATGCTTTTATCTCTCCTAAAGTATCTATATAATTTATTTCCGTGTTGTTGTTTATGTCTAATTATTTATGTAAATCAACACCTTTTGTAATAATGATCTTATTTCTAAGAGAAAGTAAACAAGCGTTAAAGTCTGAAATGAAACAACAATAATAATAATTTTGAACGCTCGCTTTGGTTTGCCATCAATACGTTGCATGATTTGTCTTTTAAACAAAATGTACAAATCTTTGATTGTACAGAAACTGGGGAACATGCCAGCGTTAGTTCGGCAAAGACGGCTGGAATTGTGCTGGGAATTATTGTACCACTTATCATCATTGCATTACTGCTGTTGTCCGTCTACAGAAACCGGACTCACCAACATGATATCAATCCACAAGATTACAGGTAGA
This sequence comes from Paranurophorus simplex, assembly GCA_036491945.1. NCBI lineage: Eukaryota > Metazoa > Arthropoda > Collembola > Entomobryomorpha > Isotomidae > Paranurophorus > Paranurophorus simplex. The sequence continues at coordinate 13,566 of JAAOWG010000616.1, forward strand.
ATTTAACATGAAAATAAATTTTTATTAATTTTAAATTATAGTGGAAGCAAAGATATTGTATTGTCAAAAAAAGTGATTGGGCCCCGTATTGATGATGATAGCAAGGCATCTCTAAAGGAAACATCTACTTGAGAATCAGATAGATCATAATTTTATTTTTATGCAGGTTAATCAATTGTTTGTACTTATTTCACAAATTGATTTTTCTAACACCATTTCATACAAGAAATTGTTATAACAGTTTAAAGGGTTTTACATTACAATATTAAAGAGATCATTGCCACTTCATATGATAATAAAAGTTGTACCTATGATTTTATTCCAATGTGTCCATGGCTAGAACACGATACATTATATTTAAACCATGGAATGATATTGTTTTAAACATATTATATAACGAGAGATTGTATCAG
>JAAOWG010000617.1:0-13976 GCA_036491945.1 Paranurophorus simplex
TATGCATTTTGTCTGACCCATATATTCACATTTGTCCTTCGGTTTCAAGTTACAATGAGAAACACATTAAACATGTACCTGTTCAAAAGAATATTCATGACAACACTTGTTTCTTCATTTTAAGGAGGAACATTTATTACTGTGTTTTACAAAAAAATTATGACAACAACAATCTCTTTCATATTAAACTAAAATTAAACTTTATAAAGATAAATTTCTAGTTAAATAAAACTCAGTAAGGTGGCTTCACTACCTTTATTTTCATTAAAATAGCATCAACGCGTAGATACCTTCAAGAGTCAAACCTATCAGACAATCTACAACAATGCAGATATTACGGTTACTTTTGCAACTACGTTCTATTGCTGTTTTTCATGCCAAATAAGAATCAATAAGTTTTTGCATAAGAAACCCACTCTGCTACAGTGGGAGAAACGGTTGAGATAAGAAGGCAGAAAAATAGTTGCGGATGTAATAGAGGTTAGCTGAACGTTCAATAAATGCAACAGGTAGTGTAAATGTGAACGAAAGCAAAAGTAAGTAAAGGATTGGACAGAACTCCAACAACACTGTTCATGCAATGTAATTCATCCAATCTTACCTCAACTTATGACTTTAGTTTCATCAGGTACTCGTCTTGACGAAGACGTCTCGTCTTTCGCTCTTCGACTTCCTTCGTCAAAATATATTTAAAAAAAATACAAAAAAATCTACAAATCAATAAAATTTTGATGTTTCGTATTTTAAAAAAGATTGGAATTGGATTTTAAAAAAGTCAAGACTTGGCCTGATATTTACTCGTCTCATTTTGTTTCGGGAAATTTGATACGTTTCAAACTACTTAACTCGCGAACTAATAAAACGGAATATTTAAAGAAACTTTGAAATTGAGTGATGAGTGAGTAGTAGGTGCGGATTTAATCGTTTCGAGGTTAAATGTCAATGAATTATATATGTAAACGTGTGCTGTACTTGTTTAATTTCAAAAATTATATTTTAATTGGATCCAAGTGATAAAGGTAAGCTTTATTTTTGGAGACAGTGTACATAAATTGTTTAAACCTTAGAAATTCAATGATTGGCATACGGCTACAGACGATTTCTGACTTTCAAAAGATAATTGAAATATTATAAAATCCACTTGTGTCTATCTCAATCAATATGGGTGTTAAAATCTGTTGAAATATTTCGTTGCATCAAATGCAGTTAAATAAATTCAAACGTAAATGCAGGCAAGGTCATAAATTATTTACGCACTTTTAGCCCTTGTTGTTAAAAGTTGCACTGCTCCACTTTGCATTTTATCTCAACTATGTGTCGTAAGTAGTAATGGTTGAATTATATAAATCATTCGAAGGACAGGATGCTGTTAATCCTTCCAATATTTTCTCGATTTTCCTACAAAAAATTTATACCCTGTTGTTTTAATTTTAAATAACACGTAACACACATTCCTAATCAAGCTAGAACATGTTGCATCAAATTTTACGACTGTGTGGCAAGTGCATTATCTATTCAATGAAAAGATTTGATTGACAACATTTATTAATTAGTAACCTTTAGGTCATACCGCAAACTTGTGAATTGATTCGATCTAATCTTGTGAAGTTTGTTGTCAGCCAAGAGACAGATTAAGTGAAAATTTGTTACGAACTTTGAATTTCAACTAGCTGAAGAGTAAAGATAGCTGTCACTCACTGTACAAATCTTTAAATATCAAGACTTTTAAAAGCTCACGTGTAACTAATTTGTTGGAATTTTGAAAAGTTTACAACACATTGACAATTTTATTGAGTTGTGGTGAAAGAGATGCTGATTTTGGATATAATTTTCCAAGGCTAGTAGTAGCAAAAATATGCAGAATCTCACCTACTTGGCAGGCTGGTTCTTAAAGAAATGGCACATAACATTAATATTTCTGTTAACGTGTCATTCTCATTTGATAGTGTCTACTAAAATAATCTTTCATTTTTATAAAATTGCATTAATATTTACCCACTACTCTATTGCGTAAAATTCTATGCAACTGATATTACAAAGATTCCCTGCTTATGTTTATGCTTATGTTTGCATATGATGGGATTATTATGATGAGATTTATGGGTTATTTGCAACATTTGTTGACACTTTTGGTCAATTTTTGGCTAGAGTAAAGGATACTTGTATATAAATCCATCCCCACTCTAAAGGAAATTGTTAATAAACTCCTACCAACACACAGTAGGGGGGACGAATAGTGCTGAAGACAAATTTGCGTAATATGAGCAAATTGACAATAAATACGTTGGATGAACTGTCATTGTTAAAATTGAAACTTGTATCACTATTACTTACACTTAGAATAGTAGCAGGAACAATGTGCAATTTACTTTAGTGGCCACTTGTACACGTTGTACTTTGTAAAAGAGGTTATAGTGGTTTCTTTTTGATTTAGTTAACCCATATCAAACGTTTCTTGTAATTTGGTGGCAAAAACCACAAAATTCTCAAAATTCCGTTTTCTTATCTAATCTTACAAGAATTGACAATACTCATTGCGTAGGAAGCAAATTATTAGAGCTAAATGCCCACCTTTTTGTGGTTTTGTTAGTTAAACCAATGAATATTTTAAAAGTTCCTCATCTCATCAAAATCATTTCCCTCTCATGAGAAAGGCCCAATCTTTAATCTTCATTTCAGTTCATTATTATTTGATGATGTCCGTCGATGCATCTCAATCTCACTTTTACCACAGCACATCCTAAATCTGGTTAATTCCATTATTTGATGTTTCATAGCTTCCCTTGTCTAGGTAAAAAAATGCATTGTCTGAAAGCATTATTTACTCATTCATAGAAGGTGATGGCTCTCGTGGTAGTATAATTCAGAAATTGTTTGCTTATTGTTATTGCTATGAATATATGTATCTATGTATGAACACAAGTTTGAATAAAGTAGGTTAGGAAAAGTTTATCATTTTATTGTGGCTTAGATTTCATGTATATTGTGCACACGATTAAATAAATAGCCGAAACAGCAGCAGTTGTTGAAATTAAAGCAAAATGATGAATTAAACGTAAAATTCAATGCGCACGGCTGACCATCCAACTTTTTAAATATATTAATTGTATTGCAACTAAATTGCAGCCGTTATGAACTATTCAGTAAGATGCAATTCAGCTTTGTTACGATTTGAAGAAACGTAAGGGAAACCAGTGTACAACGTAGTATGTATGTATATGTATGTATCTGTATATGCATTTGTTTGGCAATATAAAAAATTTCTTTTTTAAACAAACTTGTTAAAGCATAACGAGTAGTTTGGTTCCTTATTAGCCTTCGACACAGGGTTCGACGTTTGCTTTATTAATTGAGTTTAGCTAAATTGTTTGCAAGTTAATGAGGTATACGGACCAAGCCTTCATGATTAATTGTCAATATTCAACTAGTTCGATCCAATTATTAAAATGAATATAGATTATATCATTTGCCTTTTAAAATGAAGCGGTTGATCTTTTCATATACAAATTTATAGAATGACCCAGAATTTATTCAATTTGGGTGGGACTTTCTGATAAATGCTTTTGGTTATTATCACTAATTTAAAAAAAAATTGAGCAACTGAATTCTTCATCGGAAGCGGCAAGAAGTTTTCATATTTTTCAATATTGCAAAATATTCCACTTCTCCTGATTACACACACAGCGTCAAAATCTGCCTTTCCTAATCACATTCAACAATGAAAGTTTTTTTAGAACTCTCATAAAGTAGATCAATAATTTTATGATGCACCTGTTTAATTGTTGACCAATTCCTTCATCCATTTAATTACCAAGGAGAATTAGGAAAATGGTTTGTTTGCAAATAACGGAAGAGATCAAATTTATTTTTGTTTGAAGCACTGAAAATGTTAAATTCCCTATCTAGTTTACCTTACACTTGAAAAGCTTTTTCACGCTCTGTAGTTTACATTATAAATTAATAAGCACAACTGAGTCAGCTAATTTTTGAGTACAACAAACAAATAATTTAAGCTTGCATTACTTTTAATCCGATGCTCCAGTTATTTGTAGAAAAGGAAACCTAAATGTTGATGCAAAAATGTTCATCGTGGCTCAATTATAAGCTTAGAACTAAATAAAACCCAACATGAGCTTATTCAAGTTTAATTACATAGAAATTTTGTTTATATGTACACTTTGTATTTATAAGATTCACGTTTATTGCAGGGAGTAGATAGGTGTCAAATCTCAATTCTTGTGCTAAAATTATAATTTTCACGATCACCTTATTATTTTGCTCAGTGAGTATGCCATTTACATATGTATCTGCACTAATTTGTTCATAATTTCAAGAAATGCTTTAATCATTTTCATCTATTTCTTGCAACCATAAAATCCCCCCACATCCGTCATCCTTTGCTCACTGAGACAGTGAAATTCTACGCATTTTTATCACTTGGTTTATTGTGGTTTCGATTCACAAAATTTATGTGAATTAACGAAGGCTTTTGTCGTATTTATTGTAGAATAACTAGGTCAGTTTCATGAAGTCTTCAAAATAATTTCATTTTTTCCAAAATATAAATAAGTATGTACATATGTGTGAAATACTTCGTAGCTCTCTATTGAATGAGAGCTCAAATTAAATCTGTCATTGACCATTAAATTTCATTATGTTCACTTTGCTTATGAGTAAATCACCGGTTATTAAAAATTGAAGTGGTTATCTTGCAGCAATTAACAATAGACATTGAGTACATTAATTACATTTTACATTTCACGATATATCTGTATGTAGTTACGTATGTAAGTGTAACCTCCATCATTGTGTGGTAAGAAACTGGTCCTGTATTGCTTTTATTAAAGAATTCTAAAGTTCTTATTCTTAAAAGTATAAATGAGTACAATTCACCTTGGGTTGGCTATTTCAACTATAAATAATATTACAAAAAGCAAGCCATAATCCGGGCGTGGTCTTTGTATAAGTACATACTCAAGATTTTTACTCTTCCTCTTTATAAAACAACTTATCATACACCAAAATTGGATAAAGTTTGAGTCACATGCAAATACATACATATTTAATATTGTTTGGAAGATCTAAACTTAGACTTATACAACGGAGAGTAAGAAATCAAATGCCTTGCCCTGATTATTCAACGATTAGTAAACTAATTCAAATTGCAGAATAATATTATTTTATTCTAATGTTTGAATACTGTCAATTCCATCTGTACTCAGGATGGCAGTCATTAAATATGAATCCATGCATATTTGTTTGTGGTCAAAGGTTGAACCGGTTGGTGTAATTAATTGAAATACTGTCAGGAATTACATCTCATACATGGATGGGTTATTGATAAGACCAACGCTTGGTCTTACGCGGTGTTTGTAAGAATGCAAATTTATAGATAAAACTCAATTACAATGGTAGTTGCATCACACTTTGCAGGTAGTGCAAAAATGGTTGGTAAATAATTTGGCAGTTCAGATGCCTACTAACCTTTTATGCGTTGAAAGAAATGAACCTACTGACAGACTGTCATGAATACAATTTTTACTAGAATTTATTGTTTGTGACAATTCAATCAAAACTGAAAAGGAGTTTTATCCTGCTTAATTGCCTGGGGGTACAAAAATTTCTCTTTTTCATATAATTTATCGTAAATTTTTAATTCAAGAAAGGTAAAGGTTTCCGTATCATTGACTGTTTTAATGAGTGTACATACATACGAATATAGTATTTAATCATAAAAGAATGGCTCTACCTTTTCTAGTTTACAGGAACCATTGGCGATATAGTATTTACAGTGCCATTGTTCCGTCTTTGAATAAGCAAATTATTGGGGATTGGCAATGGCCAAACATGCGTGTTACCATCCTTTACATTGTCAAATTTCAGTCTCAATTGTCAATTTGTTCCCTAATTGTTGCATGAATTTGGTTGAATTTTCGTTGCATGGATGTTTTCACTTTTGTCTCATAAATATCTTTTCCTTATATAGCAAAACGTAATCAAACGTAATTAAACCAAATGTGTGGTTGGTGGTCGAACCATGGTGTCATCCAATTCTCAAGTGTTTGACCAAGTTCTGTAATACATACGAACAAAACTTTCTATTGGAATCCATTAGCTAACTCAACATCAATTCAATAGTCCTCAATGGATTATAATAGATATGGAGATGTTAAGTAAGGATCGTCTGTGACAAATTGGATGAGTGTGGTCGTGGTCAGTTTTTAGTTAATTGCTAATCTTCTTCATGTGCATGCACTTTTCAAATGTGATTCTTCTTAAAACTCCAATTTATTTCAACCACCACAGGTGTACTAATATTCTAAAAATTATTTAGGGCATTCATTAACTGTAACTGCTGCACCTTCTATAAAATAGAGTTTGTCCCAAGTGAAGAAGGGAAAGCTAAAAAACAGTCAAGATATTTCGTTCCATTAGACATTGCGTGCTGATAAAATTTATTCTAAAAAACTGTTGTAATTTTACTGCCCAAAGAATCTCTCACCGGCATGACATTTCACGTCACTCAAAAGTAATTTGTAAATGTTACAAGTTGGAGTAGTTCGCGATTAATGTGTCATTATTAAGCAAGAGTAAAAAATAGAAATAAATATCTATTTGAGGCAACAAATCTGTGATTAGTTAACTTGGTTTGGATAAGATCAATCATTCATTCATTCATTCATTCATTCATTCATTTCTATTTCATTAATATTATGCACCGTGATCAAGGAGGTGAAAGTGAGAATTTAAACTGCTTTTATATCATCTTTTCATCGTGCATAAAGATAAAATGTATCGGATAAAAGCTTAAAAATTTCTCACAAAGTTGAATAGTTTTTGGTTCTACCACAGCAGTTTAAAAGTGAACTTATCGACCTCTCCCATTTATTATAATTAATTTAAGAAGCGTGAGAAGCAATGTGGAGTGAAATTTTATTCTGCTAGCTGGATATCTTTGTAGTGCATCTCATCTCATCCCAGTTTAAATGTAAACACTTCCTTGGTTGAAATTGATACATAAAAGTATTATTTGATTTTTTAGTAAATGGAAAGATTAAGTAGGAAACGTATAAATAACTCGTTTATTACACAGCGGCTTTTTGAAGGACTTTCGAATCAGAATAACAGAATTTGGGACTTCTTTGATATTTATATGTATTATAACTTTTGTTAATTCTAAAGCGTTCTAACTTGTACATCTGGTTCGTAAAATGCATGTTGAGGCAGTACATGCAAGGATTTCCAGGCACAAATAGATTACAAGGACATTTAATTTGAAATTCTCAAGGCAAGCCTAGAAGGGTTTGAAGGTCGTTAAAACCCTATACGAATGATCAATGAGAGTTTGAAAATAAATGTACACACCGTTTAATGCTTATTATTTGTGCATTTCGTCACTGGCACATAATTCCTCCATCAGATTTGAAAAATAAACTCGTAATTGTCCCTTCAATTATATTCATCACCGTAATATCTCGTTATGCAACAGTAATTAGATGAATAAATTTTGTCTGCTTAAAGAATGAAAATTACAGAAATTTGTCGGATTAAGGGCAAGTAACCTAATCCTTGCACCACAGTCCCAAGTGAGAAAACATTTAATTAATCACTCTGAAACGATGTTTCATTCATCCAACTAAAAGCTGTCATTTCGCATCATTTGTCGACCATAAATTGGGATGTAAGTTTTTAACAGTTAGTAAACATTAAGTAATGGTGATCAATGAGTTGACTGTTGCTGTTGTGATATAATCAGTAATATAATCAGTATCTTGAATGATTAGACATTTCTATTGCACTCGATCATTCTTCAATTTATAGGTTACGTTAAGTTTAAAATTACACTCCCAAAGAATAAGAATTAAATACATATATTATCCACACTGAAAAGGGGAGGAAGAGGGGTCACTAATGACGCAAATCATAAAGAATTGATGAAAATGAAATGTCTTGCTGTTGTGGTACTTTCGACCAAAGCCACAGCTATTTGGCATAAGGCAATTATTCAACTTCAATTTAAACAACGAATTTGCTTACATTGCATCATATCATTCTCAGTGGTCAAAATAATTGTCAATTGTTTGGTTATCGAATGGGGAAGAGTTTATATGTCGTTGATGCAAAACGTGACGATTTGGGTACTTTTTCTTCCAAGTTAAATGACAGGTATTGAGTGAACAGCTTTTAAACCCTTTAGATGCCCGAGGGACTTAAATAATTCAGTCCATCATCATCATCAATTTAGGTAGAAGCCAAGGCTGCGTTAATAATATTGTATCGAGATTTCTAATCGTAAAAGAAACTTGCGTTCGAAACTATTGTATTTTCCACTTCCATTTTTTCGTTCCGTTGATAACCATGCAATTAACAATCAAACGAGTTGAATTCGTTCCACCAAAAATCGCATCACTATTCACTACATAATATAGTTCCTTTAATGTGTTTGTAAGCAAATTTAACATTTGATTTGAATGAGTTTAAAATTGGACTCAACACAAAACTTATATGTATGTACTTTGGAAAAACAAAGTTTGGATTCTTTATCTGAATCATGGAAAACAGAAATCTACGAACCATTCTTAGCAAGTAATGTCACTTTAATATTAATTTTAAGGGATTACCCATTCGCAATTTGTCATAAATAAGTGAGTAGATAATTTAAGTAATAATTATTTACTGTAATCAGTTGATTATTTTTTCGTTTGCATTTTACCACAAAAGTTCAAATAAAGATCAAGATTTACAATAAACAGTAGATAATGTAACTTTATTTCTTTCAAAAGTGTTTAGTAATATTTTTGATAATTTGTGCATACATTTTCTCACCGTGTTGCAACCTAAGAAGTCAAAATATTTATAGGAGCAAGTTGGAGTTGTATATAATCTACATAGTAATATGCTTATACAATGTATGCAATTCGTTGTTGAATGTTTTGATGATATTTTAAAGCAATGCAATATATATGGACAGCTAATCTTACATGCATAGGTGCATAATATGTTCTTACATATATCAAATCAAAATACTACTTTCACGCAATTTCATAACGAATAGATGCCTCAATGCAACAATCACTTTTCTTTTTTGCATGATTCTTGATACTTTCCATACATACACATACTCGTGGTAAATTTTTGCTTTGAAGGCTTCAAATTATTGATACACCTTAGGTCATAATAGGAGTGCACGTTATATTCTATGAGTAGTGGTCATTTTTACATGAATAAATTGATTGCGTATCATTTTATTAGAGCTACATTCATAACAACTACAAATGAGAACTAGATCTCCTAGATACATACATCGTTGATGTTGTAAGGACAAAGGACTTTGTTTAATTGAATGATGACTAGAAACAATAATCAACCGGTGTGGTTGGAAAAGGTCAACATGACGTAACTGAGATACTGAAATTGGCATATGTTTTAGCTACAGTTGCTTATATGTAGTATTTAGTTTGTGACCTTCGATAAAGTAATTTAATGTGTAGATTGGAATTTGATTTAAAATTGACATGACATGCACCAACTATGCACATTGTACATAGGTTAATGCATGCTCTAAATTAACTAAGAATGTTACATGGATTAGATCATTTCGAATACAAGGTAACATCAACCGTATCTGCACTTGTCACTGCATTGAAGGAAACCCAAATGTCTCAAAGTATGTAAGTAATGCTAAATAGTGTAACTGCAAACATTATTTGACATGTTTATGGGATCATGTATTTGTTCGTACTTGGATAGTAATGAAATACCTAATTGCTTTTTATCATTAAATTTCTGAGGAGACTTGTTGTGTGCATGGTCACTAAACCTTGCAGCATTTTCATTAAGATATCGAACCATACTACATTTTTCAATCCAATTAAATAATTCAATGTCCTTATGTAAATATTCTGTGAGAAATTCACACTATTTTTAGACCTTGGTTGGAGTTTGCAGTTGCTTAAAGTATGTATCTAGTTGTAAGTAATTAAAATAATTAAATTTTTTGGATTCTTTAATGTTGCACTCGTTTATCGCTTTGTTTCTTGATTAATTATTGCAAAAATGAAAATAAAAGTGGATAAAATATTCTTTTTTGGAAAAAGTGCAACTAAACGTGAGCTGATTTTACTTCATTTTCATGTACATTTACAATCTCTTTAATTTCAATCCAAGGTTGCTCAAATTCATAGACTCTTCAAATCCCTTGAACAACTTTGACACATATTAATTTTAAAATGCTTACCTTACCGGTTTGAAGATAAAGGGATTGTCAAATAAATACATAGTTGAGCAAAATAAATAGTAGAGCAAAATAAACTACAATGTTAAAAGCAAGGCAAAAAGTCAAAATTAGTCTATTTTTAATGTTAATAAAAATATTTCGCAAGCTTATTCTAATAATAATAATAGCAATTACACAAAACAGACTGGACTTCAGGTTCATTGTTAACTTATCCTTCAGTCATCCTTCCAATTGTTTGGTATAATCAGTGTGTAACAAGCACTGCAATGTCACAATAGAATATCGTTATATAATGCATTCCTTTAATGACCGAATCTATCAGCCTTTGTCAAGACAAGTCCTTCATCGACGTTTGAATTGACGGGAGTAAAATATAATTGTTTTCAAACTTTTCAAAGCAATCCCTAAAGAGTTTTAGCATTGATGTTATGATGGTCTAGTTTTAAGTGCTCCAAAAACCTCTGCTTGTGGTTATTTGCAATCATAATTGACGGGTGAATGTCATTTCACTCAACAGCAGCAAAATATTATATAACAATGGATGCTGAATATTGCAGAACAATTGAAATCGACCTATTTTCATCCTTTTAAGCCTTTACTGTTTAGCCCACACTGCAAAGAAAAAGTTTTAACCAAAACAAGTGCGGGTGTTATATGCATTCCATTTCTAACCACTCTTAAAATGTATGACTCATCTTTTTAAACGATCGGTTGCATTGATAAAGCCTAGAAATAAAATCGAATGGGTTGTCCACTTGTATTCAATGCTTTGACTTTGATTCTTTTGATACGAAGAGTAAAATGATTGCAGGTTTGATTTCGATTTGAAATCCAATGGCACGAATATCCTATTGTTACATATTATGTAGATGAAATTGGGAGGATGAGCACCAAGTGTCCACACCACAGTGGACGTTGAATACAAAAAGTTATTTATTACTTGAGGAGATGAAGTGAAACAATTCATCCTTGATTTGATTTCGGTTTGAGATCTGCTAGAGATGAGTAATAAGAGAGTAATAAATATTTTAAACAGACTATGCAATGACACCTGTTTATTATTATTAAACGTTTGAAATATATTTGGCTGTGGGTGGGGCTGAAATAGAATAGATTTTTAAGTAGGATGTTCAGTACAATAGAATGATATGAATGGGGTTGCCAAAGCCGTTTTTTACGCGTGTCAATCTTATAATACTCAATATGCCACACGGAAGAATTATGTAATCGTCACTCATTTTAGTTGAGGATTGTTTATTTAGTAAGTTGAAGCTATGTTGACACCTAACTTTCAACTTTACAATGAGGGTATCAAGTATCAATATCAGATATAAAATTGAATGAATAATAGATAAAAAAAAGTAACGATATCTTGCTCACGGATTTTTGTAATAAACTAAAATTATAAAAATCTCTTCCTTGTATATAGTTAATGATCACATTTCCGTTCTTATTTTTAATATTGGACAATGCATACATACAATAAATAGGATCATTAACCATAGGAAATAAGAAGATACGGATCTTGTTGATTTTTGTTGGGCAAGTTGTATACATCTTGAAATTTGCAAGAGATTGATCTTTCCAACTGAATCATTGATCATTTGATTAATCAAGCAAATGATAAATTAGCACTTGTTCCTGGCACAGAAAACATTTTTCATAACAAAGTTTACTCCTACGCATAAACAACTTTTGAATGCTAGAAAGCAGGTGTGAATTCTTTGCCATTAAAGGGTACATACAATTATTACTGAGTAGTGAAAATGCAAACATATGCATCAAAAATCAATTAATTTCAAACAGATTACAACTTTCCACGATAAGTAGGCAATTTAACACATGGTTCGTCTTCTTGCATCCCATGTCTAGATGAGAATAAGATAATTTCTCACCTTAAGTTTCATTATGCCATTCAATTGAATTGATTCATCGTAAGACATCCGTCAGTTGAATGATGGATGATGGTGATGGGTCATCTCTATTAAAAAATATGTTCATGGAACCCGTGGTAGGGAAAGCAAAATTGCTTATGGCTTTATAAATTCATTGTAATAGGTTTTTAACAGATGGAATTGAAATGTTATGTTGCATATTATATGCACATATGTATAGCTTATTCTGCTGTGGTCTTGAATGAAGCAGTTTTATTAATTTTTTTTAATACATTGTATTTCTAAATGCATTTTTTCATTTTAGAAATAGCGAGAAGTCACAGACACTACAACATCCAGAACGGACATCAACAATGATCTCCCGTCGCCAAATTCTGTCTCGGTCTCGAGATGACCTCAATCTACCCGAAGCTCCCGTAGAGGAAGACGACACTGATGTCTGGTTTTCCAAAGGCAAACTTCTTAAGGTTTGTACAGGTTTTAAAACAATAGCTTAATGTGCTTTGCTTTGATGTGCTGGAATTAAAAATGGCTGTAGGCTTCAAATTAAATGTACTGCAATTCTCACTGTCAATTAAATAAATAAATATATTACATACTTGCATAGATACATTTGAACCCCACAAAAGAATTTTGCTTGCAAAAAGCTTCTAATTGATGAAAAGGAATTTTAAGCCCAAGTAGTGGAAGCATTTCATTTCTTACGCTGCACACAATTTCATAAACAAAAAATTGAATGACGTCCTCATATAATTAAAGCACCTCTGAGGACGTGTATTATTAGAAGGCGTCTTGTTGTTATTTTAATATTACTGTTATTATAACGCACATTGTATGATATCTACTTGTGGTGATTGTATAAGTACATATTTTATCAACAGAACGGGAGTTTATGGTAGAAGTAAAAGAAATTGCAATTTGTTGTTCCACTGTAATAATTCATGGAATTGCAATTCCGGAAGTGTCACTTTTAGTACCTATAGAAAGATCAACAATCGGAGTCAGCAGACAAACCTCCCATTTCAACAATGCAAAATTGAGTAGATGATTATTTATTATCTGATTCTTCAATGAATTCACTTCAGAACTCATTGAGATACCATACCTTGGTGTTTCAAAGAATCCTGAATTCAGTCATTCAGTTAATTTCGGGAAATTGGTCGTTGATATTATGACGATGATAGTAAACATGGTAATAAAGTTGAATGAACTTTTCGAATGGAATAAGGATCTAATTGTCAGGTTGTCATTCATCAGTTTTTTTCGAGTTGCAACGTCAAGAAGTACATAAAATATCATGTACAATATTGGATTGAGTTGTTTCCATTTTGTATTAAATTGCTTTGCAATCGGTATGATCGACATGATCGGTTTTTGAACGAATAAACGTATTTTTATAGGCTAAAGGTATTTAATGAATGACACAAACTGAGAAATGTGGATACTTTGATTAGAACATTTTAATTACTTGTTGTTAAGCTTAAAGTTCTCAACGTTTATTATTATTATCATTGGTGTACTACCATCATTTTAATCGAAATATTTGTAAAACTATTATTATATTGATTTTGAATTTGTTAAAGTAATTTAGTCTCGCCAAGGTAATTAGCAGAAACTTGATGATTTTGATTGCAAGCGCTTTTTTCATCATTAAGCCTCAGTGTCCCCCATTCATCCACCCTCTACTGGAAAACATTGAGACTAAATTTTCCCCTTTAAAATAACATGTGAATTTTCAAATTGGAATGTGGGGTTTTGTGGGACACTAATTCAAAATATCGATACATTATGTTGTAACCAATCAGTTAAAGTTAAATGTAATGTATCGATATTTCCCATTAGTG
>JAAOWG010000618.1:0-13952 GCA_036491945.1 Paranurophorus simplex
ATCCAGTTTGAATGCTGTTGCAAAGGCTCCAACCAACATGAGGAAGATTGTCCCTGGACAATTCATTCGGTAAAAATAGCATAAATGGAAACTATTATGTATTACTATTATGTCTATTATGTACATATAATCGTAAATTCAGAATCTCTCAACAAAAAATATTAGTTTACATTACATTATTGAACTACTTTTTAAATACTTTTTGTTTCAAGTTAATATGTTTCGATTATAGACTCAAATAGACTGACTACTAGTTTCCACTAAAATTGTTGTTTTTAATAATTAAATAAAACGCATTACCAACCTGGTCCAAGTATTGTGCCTACCATCATGATAATCTAACAAGAAATGCTAAATAAAATATTTTGATACAATATTACAGGAGCCATACTTGGTATACAATATATAAGAATGAAATATCAGGGTTGACTTTGATTACTTTGTGATAATCCAAAAGTAGGTCCATGATGTTTGCCATTGTTGAGGGTACCCACCTGAAAAAGAAAAAGGTTCAATTTGCATACATGTTTGTAAAGTTGGAACTGTAGAGAATGTCTTTAATACCTACGACGCTGATTATAAAATTCGTTGAAACCCTCGGGTGCATGAGTTTTTGCATCTGATGCTGCACAATATTCAACACGATATCCCCGTTGTAGCATCAAAGTACACAACCATCGATCTTCTCCTTGATCAAATTGGACGTAATGTATTGGTTCAGTGGAGAGAGTAGTGTATTTGGCCATTACGTTATCATCCATCAGTGCCTTTGCTCTGAACAAAGAAAAGCACCCGGGTGAACAAAGTACGCAACCAAACACATGTTCCGTTGCTTTCTGAAGCTTCAATTACAGGCATAATTAGTTGCATCATCATTCTATTTACGTATGTATTTACCCAATGGCCCACTGCATATTCAAACTTTTGATACCACACCATGGGACCAGTACCTGTGTAATAACAATGATTCAATAAATTGTATCTCATGTTATAATTAATAATAAATTTAAACACTTTATACGGTCTTATGACTATAAATTAAGGCCTTGCATGATATTTATATTGGAATAATGAAATACAGACATGCTTACCAATGGGGTGAACTAAAATATAAAAAAGGTTACAATTCGGAACTTAATATGCCTTATAAAACCTACTCCGACCACAAGCCGCACCCAAGTGTCGATTCTTTTTCATAAGATCAACTAGTAACTCGACTGCATTTGGTTGAAAATCAATGTCGCCATCAAGAGCAAGGATAAAAGTGTTTTCAGCAATAACTTCTTTTCTCGCAGTATGAATAGGAAGTTCCATTAGTCGATGTCCTAGTAGATAATACATGTACCTAAAAGAGAAATTAGATGATTACAAACTTTCTAAAGGTTCTTCTTACATGACTTGCGACCACCGCTTTTTGTGCCGTATTTTCGATTTGTCTTTAATGTGCACGATAAGTTTTGTTTTCCCTGGAAGAATATACTCAAGACGTCCACCATAAGGCGTTGGAATCTTTTTCGGAGGTTTTAATTTTACAAATGCTTGATGTACATGACTTGCTGCCTCCTCAAGTGTACCAACAAACGTTCGAACGAAAGGATTTATTATCATTGGGGATTCTCCATCTATTGGGTCTGATAATTGGAAAGCGTCGTCGAATAAAATGTGTGCTGTCACATCAGAAATATTAAAATAATTAAGGAAGATGATTTAAAATGGTTTTACTTTCATATTCATAGTACGCTGGATCCACATACTCAAAATATTTTAAAGCCATTCTACGAGCGCCTGAAATCAAAATGCATTCACTCTTGTGTTTTAAATTATATCAAATAGCAATCTATACACAGACTGACATACATATGTATGTATCTACTCACATTGATCAGCGTCCATACGGAAAATACTTTTTAGCATTTCAATCATTTCATCCTGAAATCACAAAGCATTTTTTGTAATCACAAGTTTTTTAAATGTAAAAAGAGCATTCTTACCCTGGTCTCGTGCCACATTGTAGCACAAGCAATAATTCTTGGGATTGAATCTTCAGGTAAAATTATGTCATTTCTATCCACTGGAGGGGCTCCATTAAGCAGTCCAAATTCTTGAGGTTTATCAGCGGCTTCATCCTCATCATCCAACTCAATAATGTCCTCATCTCTTCTTCTATTTAGTGCTAATGATTGGTCAATCAATATAGAATTGTACATTGGTGTTGTAAACCTGGTAGGTACCATTATGAAACATTATGGAAACGTTTTGTATGGAATTGTTATTAGCTTTATCAATGATAAACAATGTTATCCGACTCAAAACTAAGCCTAAATTTTGAATAAATATTTCTCTTTACATAGATTCTGTAGATGCTAGTCGTTTTCCCTTTGGTGTCCAAATATGAATAGAAATCCAAGCTTGAGAGAGAATCCAAATAATCCAAGCCCATGCGTGCTTAAAAATATTGTAAAAAATTAAATATATGGATTCGATTTTTGCAATTTTTAAAATACCTGATTTCCAAACACAAATTCTTTCCAAAACTCTCCTTTCGGACAAGTCCAAAATAAATAACCTGGCAGCACATTGTCCCAAAAGCAAACTTCCTCCTCTCTCATGCCACACAAATTGATCAACGTTATAACAGTGATTGGAACAGACAAAAGGATTGGAAATGCAAAACTAAATGCTTGGATGCAGATTTTGCAGGTAAACTTTGCTAAAAAGATGTTTTAAGTATGAGGATTAATTTTAAACCTTGAGCACTTTACCTATAATATAGCAGACATAAGCACCAACCATTTGAGCAATCATTGAGTACTGGACAGACTTGTAATTTGTTTGTTCATCTAATTTGTTCCCTTGTAAATATTCTATTCCAGTTCCTGGCTGTGTATTTAACATTTGTTCAACAGTTGGTCGTTTCTATAATATGAGTAAAAACAGTTTGATAATTTTAATTATGTTTAAGAAAATAATATGACCTCATAAACAGTCACATTGTGCGCCTTAAAGGCTATGTCAAATTTATCGAAAAGAATAGTAAAGTTGCCTTCTTCCTCATTCATCCAAACGCAAAGCATCATTGATAAAAGAAACACCGACATTTTCCAAAGAGGAATTATTGTATATGTTACATAACGAGTAGACCTCAAACGTTTCTTGTAATGTCCCAATTCCCTAATCAATTCTGTAATGAAATGAAACATGTTGTTTTGAGCCAAGAAAAAATAAAAAATCAAATAACTTTACCAAAAGGGGACGTTATGTCCACAAAATTTTCCCACCATCCTAAAGATTAACTAAAGATTAACTAAAGATTAACTAACTAAAGATTACCTAAAGATATTAGAATAGCAGCGATTGGCAATAACCACATTCTGTCACTTGATTTCTGAAGCGTGAACCAAGGCCATACGAACAACGCTGTTACTTGAGAGATTATAGCGACCACATCAATCACACATTTTAAAACCCATTGAGAATCATATCCTCTTGATAATAGTCCTAATAATGCAGTACGTAATTAAAAACATTTAAAGCGCATCATCAATTGAAGTTTTAAATTACAAACCTAATATTCCTGGAACAAGGCAAACGGCGTTTGTTAACATGACCGCCTTGATGGAATCCAATTTTGGCATTACGCTGAAAACAAGAATGGCCATCCCGATTGTGTGAAGGGTCTACAATAAAGTTGAGTTTAAATACATTTAAAACTACACGATAGCCCAATTAAATAGTACCTCTAACACAAAAGGTATCAGAAATTCAATTCGCGATGGCCAAAGTTGTCCTTTGAAAATCCATATTCTCAGCCCCCTCAAAAAAGCTTGCACTTCGGGCAAAATGTATGCAAAATAAATTGCCCAAGTCCAAGAGATGCTGTGGAACATATTGAATATAAGGATTTATGTACATGTAAAACAAGCCAAGTTTCAGACCGTTCTTCTATTGTAGTTTTTACTAAAAATTGTCGATCTTGTACTAATATAGACAAGAACGTTAAAAACTTTCCATTTTTCAGAATAAAAAGTAATCATACATGTTCTGTAGCAGTAGCTTATTGTTCGATCTACATCTAATTGAGAAGTCATTAGTACAGCAAGTGATTTTGCAACAACAACCCCACCAGTAACCAGTAAAAATGTACAAATGTAAGTAAATATCTGCATAAAATACATTTTAATGTATTATTATCCTTGTTATAATAATACCTTTAAAGTTTTCAGTAGTGCTTGATAGAATACTTGATCTTCTACTAAATCAGTGTCCACATCGGGAGGTAAAATTTGAAACAAATCCCAGTCTTTTTGCTGACTTCCTTTTCTATTTATTTGTATAAAATAATTACCTTTCTTATATATTTAGTCATGCATGTAACGTCTGTATAATGAATAAATGTTCACCTATTTTCAAAATCATTATCCAATGCAGCATCTTCTTCATCACTGAGTTTCACATTCTCCATCAAACCTGATGTTAGAGGCATTTCTGCCTCTTTATTGCTGGTGATTCGAGTAGTTTTTTTTTGCAAGTTTAGCTTGGGTATTTCAAAACTACTTTTAATGCAAGATAATTCTATATGTCGAATTGTAATTATTAGTTACTATCCAGCTGCATACACGCCAGTGCAGTATCCTGAATCCTGCATTGACGCAAACCGAGAATGGATAATGGATTGAAATTATGAGATGTCGACTTTAGTATATTGATGGATAAAAACTCTTATCGAATTTTTCCGCACTGACTGTCGTCAATGAAGGCTACAGATATTGTCAACTGGGGTTCGATTCATCTAATCATTTTTGTATGAAATTCCGATAATACATAAAACAATATTTAATCACGTCATCCTCAACTCGAAAGCTTGCATTTTAAACTGCATAGGACAGTAAAGTCACTACATATTTACTTATGTAAATACATACAGCATATAGTTTATAAATAGCCCTTTCGGAAAATTGATCCAGAGAAGATCGGTACAATGATCATTATGACTATTTATGTATATTTGTCCAGAAAAAATGATCTAAAAATCAAAATTTGAAAAAATAGATTTTACTAATTAGCAAGTTACAATAATAGCCTATTTAAAATTATGAAATAAAATAAAATAACACTATTACAACCTAAATTATGTCTGAGGTTGGCCAATTAATTAGATTAAAAATTGAGGTCACAATTCTCGACGTTTTTAGCCACATAATCTTATCAATCATTCACAAATAAATAATCCAAACTCGACCTAACCTTTAATCAAATTAATGAAAGGCACACACAAAAAAGAGAAAATCATGAGATGTTCAAATTAATAATTCAACAATCAAAATAAAATTGTCTGCAGTGTTTCTCTTAATTTCACTCAAACTCGTTATTACCTATTTGAAGAAGATTGATGCAAAATAACTCGTGGTTCGTATAACTGGACGACAAACACCAAATTTGTTTGTCTTCTGCCCAGGAATACATTGATTTCCGGATGAACTGCGTACATTTCTAGAATTACAAATACGGCCAATGTTACAACTTGGTTTATATTCATCAAACTTTGGATAAAGGATTTCTTGCGGATTTTTGCAGAATCCTTGTGTTAACGTAATAAAACATTGTCCATCTTCCTCAAACCAATATCGATCATAAGTAGACGGTTCCTCAGTTTGATTTTGTCGACATGGGTTTCGTTGACAGATGGCTTGATTGCTTGTTTTGTTCAAAATAATCCATTCATGGCTTTTACATGGCCCTGTTACTTATTTCGTCAGCTTTCATCAAAAAAATTTTCCTATGAATTTTGTCTACCTTTATCATTTGTATAATAACATCTCTTCTCTTGAGCCCAATAAATTATTGGTCTTGCACACCGGTAATAAAGATTACAATCGCAGTCACCATATTCTGTGTCACCGATTCCATAAAATAGCATTAGCTTCCCACACGGTCCTCTTTCATCAATGTGCCAACATTTATGCGTCTCATTATGATATCGATACCATTTAGTATGAGTAATGTTATCATTATTTAAATTTTCCTTGCAAATTCCTAAACTAAATATGAAAATTTACAATTGACATATTGATATCTGATAATTATAAATAAATAGTTACCTTGTGCCATTTTCTGGAAGTCTAATTTTAATGGAATCCGTGTTAAAAAGATCAATTGGGATAGAAAACACAATGGAAATTACTACTCCAAAAAGTAAAGTTAAACTAATTTGAATGTTCTTCATTTTAGAAGAAATGTTTTACAAGATTTCTACTTCATGAAAAATAGGATCTAAGATTTCATTGGTTCCTTTTAAATTGCTGGTATTTAAAAGTTGTGTGGTAGTTTAAATGGTTTAGGAAATTAAACAGATCACTTTCAAATTTTCAATCTCATTGTAACCAACTGATTACTGATTACATGAACTGAACATTACTACTCATAAAATACTATCAAAAATACTTGTTGAAAGCAACTTCTCAAGGTGTGAAACAACGTACATAAATATTCATCCATTACTCGTAGAATTACATAGTGCAATATTTTCTACAATGTTGTTGAATTAGGTTTGCTAATAAGTTATGCAAAATAAAAGTCATTTAGCTTGCCAATTTGCAATTATTTAGTTGACTTGCAGAGTGAGACTTTTTATTTTCAGTTGTATGAGAAGAGATAAATCTATTTAGCATTTCATTTATTTATTTAGTATAATGCGTTGTTGTGGTTGTTTTGGACATCACATTTGGAGATATCTATCTAATATGTATTTAATACAATAGAGGCACATGAAATCAAATCTTAAATTGTATGAATGTACAACTTCTCTTTCTTTATTTCGACTTTACACTTTATTCTTTATAGTTGTGCGATTTTGTTTGTATCATCACAAAATAAGCAGTAAATATTCTTCGGTTTCGGTGTGACATTTATCCTGCGGGGTTTTGTAGTATTTCGTAAAGCAATGAATGAGCGTCTACAATGACCTAAAACATCCAAACGTTGACCAGGTAAACATTGAGCTATTTGCAATGGCATGGATTTTCCACAATCCACGCTCTTTTGACAAGTTGGTCTATAATGTTGATTCATATTGAATAAGAAACTATCTTCTGAACAATATCCTTTAGTTAATGTTCGATAACATGTTTGATTTAAACTAAACCAATATTTTGATCCTTGTGACGGCATTTCTTGCTCCTTTTCCAAACAAATATTTTTTTTGCATACTGGTTCTAGATTGAAACCAAAGACTAAAAACTTGCCTTCACGACATGGTCCCTTTAAATACAAAAGTAATTTTAATCAGTGTTTTCCTTGAATTTTAAAATTTGTTATATAGTTTATATTGTTACTTGATCATATACGTGGTAGCATTTTTTTCTTGCAGGCCAGTACAATAGGGGTCGACCACATCTTTTGGATAAATCACAGTCACAAAATCCAAAGTCATCATCCTCTAATGTAAATTTCATTAGATTCGGACAAGGACCTTGTTCTCCAACTTGATAACAGCGATTAGTCTCTCGATGAAATCGGAATGGAGGCATTGCGTCTGGATATTTTCGACACAGACGAGATCTTTTGAAACTCGTATCATCTGATTATGAAACCTTTCAGAATTGTATTTTTACTAACCTTTTTTCCAGATTTCTTGATATACCAACAGCGTTATACACATTACCTACTTCACAAACTATTAAAATAAATATTACAAAATATTTTCGTTTAAAATTTTCCATTTTTCTGTAGGTTGTAGATGCTGCAAAAGAATCAAATATTTATTCCACTTGAGTGATGATAATGAAAAGGAATACTGCTTTATTAGGGAAATTTTGAAGTTGATTTAATGCTATGATGCAAACTTTCGCTTTCGAATTTAACATTGCACTTTGACACTCGTGATTGTGCNTAGGTTGTAGATGCTGCAAAAGAATCAAATATTTATTCCACTTGAGTGATGATAATGAAAAGGAATACTGCTTTATTAGGGAAATTTTGAAGTTGATTTAATGCTATGATGCAAACTTTCACTTTCGAATTTAACATTGCACTTTGACACTCGTGATTGTGCAGTCATGAACTTGATTGAATGATGCAAAGACATTGTAATGTTTATGTCAGGTTACCAAAATTAAGTAAAGGATGCCTAATATTATAAAATGAACGTAAAGGATGTTAGGTTAGTCCACTCTAAATATTATAGCGCCTGGTCTATTAATTACCATTACGTCAATCCATCTTCCGTCATCAAAATGGTCACACCAATTTATGTATTATTTTTTGGTTAGTGACTAATGATGAGTCTCTGTATCTGGACAGTTTGTTTAAATTGCGATAAACGATAATTATGTTGGGATTCTATTTACTCATTTCCCACCAATGTATAATTCTTACCTTACATTATATGCATGTATAATGTTCCTGGCATTGTGATTTACATTATCATACTAATTACAGGTAAAAAGGCCTATAATACAGTTGGTATTGAGTTATTGAGTAACACATTCTGTTTATTTCATTTAGAGGACAATTTAACTCGAGATATAGAATATGTACATACATTTGAATAGGAGATACTTGAATTGATTTTAAATACTTCAAGTAATATTTGTGTAAAATAGGCAAGGGACACAATATTTGAGTCATGGATCAAGATCATAATTTCATTGATAATTTTGAAAACTTAACAATAACAACAACGCCACAATACAATAATAGCAATTCTTCAGGTATAGAGGAATTAATAAAAGAAGCAAAACAAGACATCATTGGCTTTTGGATTGGAGTTGGTCTCTCAATTGTGTCTAGTGTATTTATCGGTGGAAGTTTTATAATTAAAAAGAAAGCACTAATTAGACTAAGCAAAGGGGGCATAAGAGCAAATCAAGGAGGATACGGCTATTTAAAAGATTTACTATGGTGGCTCGGCTTATTATCAAGTATGAAACTAATTAACTTGATTCATTATTGGCAATGATTACAAACAACAAAAATTACAGTGGGTGTAGGTGAAGCAGCAAACTTTATTGCTTATGTTTTTGCACCAGCAATTTTGGTTTCCACATTGGGAGTCCTGAGGTAATTAATATACTTTCAATAAAGTATAATTTGTAAGGTGTCATATTTTAATTCATATCATAGAAATAACTACTGATTCCAGATCCAGATAAAACTATATTTAAAATGTTACTAAATAAGGGCTAAATTAATTTACATTTGCTCACTTATGTATCATTTTTCATGCTTTTCATTTTTTTTGAAAATGTCTCGAAGTGTCGTAACCCTATCTCAAAGAGCCCTGGACGTGAATATTTCCCAAAAACTGTTTTTATTGCGGTCCTTCGTGCTTGTGTGAAGCAGATCAGTGGGAAACAGTGTTATTTTTATGTACCTTATATATGATTGAATGCATTCAAATAAACATTGCAATTAAAATATGACACCAAGCAAAACGATGATATAAGAACTAATTGTATTTATTAATTACGTTACCCTTTTATAGTGTACTTATTACCACCATTTTATCGTCAAAATATCTCAAAGAGAGATTAAATTTTATTGGGAAGGTTATTAAAATTTAAATGGAAATATGAAACGGAATTTCAAAATGAATTTAAATGTTTTTTACAGCTAGGTTGTCTTTTATGCACGCTGGGTTCAACTGTGATTGTAATACATGCTCCAATGGAAAAAGAAATTGAAGACATGAATGATCTTCAAGAGAAAATACTTGATCCTTTGTTTATTGTTTTTGTAAATGGATCAATCATAGTGAGTGTAATTTTAATTTATCATTTCCGTCCGAAATTACCAGGTAATTATAATTATTAAAAAATTATAATTAAAAAGTAATTAAAAAATGCTGTAATAATTTAAAAATAGAGACCTCTACCTATACATTATTAATTTGGCTAGCCGTTTGTTCCTTGGTTGGATCTCTTAGCGTAATGTCAATCAAAGGTTTTGGACTTGCCCTTACATTGACTTTAGGAGGAACAAGTAATGAGATGGGTCATTGGATTACATGGTTCTGCATTGCAGCCCTTGTTATTACTGTTTGCATACAAATGAACTTTCTCAACAAGGTGAGACGCGATTGCAATCCATTGTTTTCATGGATTGTTAGTTAAGCTATACTCTGCTAAAAGTGATTCGGAATGAAATTGCATATTTCAGGCTCTTGATACTTTCAACACGGCGATAGTCACTCCAATATATTATGTCATGTTTACAACATGTGTAATTATCGCTTCAGCAATTCTTTTTAGAGAATTTGATTCAGTTTCTTTGAAAGATTGTGTTGGTTTGATATGTGGATTCCTAATTGTACTCACCGCTATTATTTTACTTCATTTTTGTAAAAACTTTGACATCACTTTAGCCCAGTTAGCACTTCAGATTCATTTTACAACTGAGAAAGGAGATGAAGAAGAAAACGAATTGGATTTAGAAAGTCCATCGTCAACAACGTATGCAAGTAACACTAGGCGAGCTCTTGCTGCAGTACAAGTTGCAAATTCCGATGTTAATTTTAGGTTATTGAGTAGTGAAAATTCTAAAAATAACACATCCTATGGAACACCTAGTTGTCTTTAAAAAAGTAGATCAAGGATTAAAGGATCAAGTATTTTATTGGGATTATTTTTATAACAGAAATACATACAAATTGAATAAATTGTAATGTCAGAAACTGTGCCATTGGTGTTTTATTCAACCTATATTATTATTTCTCATTAAAATTAAGAAGAGGTTATAATCTAAATAGAAATATTACAAGCTTATTTTATTACCTTTGTTGATCTCACTTAATTTTCCTATTTGGTGAAGTAGAATTCAAATTATTTTTGGGTTGCTCCATATGTTGAAAATTTTGTCTTAAATGATGCAATCTCAATCTTGAAAATATTAGGACAGTTGTACTTGCCAACGTAATCCAAAATGAAATCAAAATTAAGCCAACGCAAACATAAGGGACTAAGGTATCTTCTGTAAAATCTGACTTGTACTTGTTGAAACTCACCATATTGACAAATAACAATTTTAAAAATACTTTATGTTACTCTTTGGCCAGTTTGTAAAGATATATCCAATGGACCCAAATGTTAAAAATGTCAAAAGGGTATCTCTAAAAAATAAAGCTGTTTTCGATGTAGGCATTGCTTACATTACATATACACATTACATTACTATGACTTGTTCATTGCATTTTTTCAAGTTCAATGAGGGAGTAGAAATGATATGCAGTGTGTAGTCTTAATTTATGTATATATTTTAATACAGATAGATTAATAAAGATTATTTCGGATTGCGTTACATAAATACCAAATGTAGGCAAAAAGACCAAACTTTCCAGTAATGTGAGATGTACAGCCACGGCGATTTAATTATATTATCGTGATGTATCATGTCAGCATTTCTGTAAAGTTTCAAAAAAAATGTCAAAATGATTATAAACGAAACTAATCTCTTTTGTCTAGAAACAAATAAAAAATATTATAAATGATGAAGAAATGCAAGATATTGTAGAGAACCATCTGGAACCATTGTTACAGAATCGTCAATTCATGACACAGTCGAACTTAGTTATTCTCTTTTTTATGATACTGCTTTTTTAGTAAACAACAAAAAAATGCTAATTTGTACATACATACGTACATAGTTTATACAAATGTGGCAGTTCAAATTCCATCATAAGGCACCCCGAATGCTACAAGTCCTTGGTTTAGGTTTTGTCCAAAGTATTCAAAATCGGATTGAAAAGTTGAGGGCATAGCATTGCAGTTGTAAGGATGAAACTTTAAACACTGTGGATAATTATCTGTACCAACAAAATATGCTTTTTCTCCATTGTTACAAAAAGCTTTTGTCCCTGTTCTGAAACATCTGTTGATTCCAGGCAACACAAAGTAGAAATCATTTTCAGGAAACTCTGAAGAAAGCAAGTCACGTTGAGTTTCTATTATCGGACAGGGCATTTTGCGACATTCTGGTTTCCCGTATTTATTTCTCAAAAACCATTCTTTCTTCCTACATGGTCCCTGCATTTTATGTTTGAAACCAAAATTAGAATTGTAAAAATCCTGATGCATTTGATATTATGCAAATATACCTGACTAAATTCAAAGAAACATCGATCACGGTGAAGGAGTAATGGACGGCCAAAACAATTATCAGATCCGTAGTCGTTGCATCTACATAAACCGTAATTCGGATTGTTCGGGTCTGATGCAATGACAGCCATTCTTCCACAAAGTCCAGGAGTTCCAACTGCGTAACAATGCCCTGTTGCATTATGTATAACTCTTCGAGGATATCCAGCAGGGCATACTCCACTAGTTACTCAAATAATTTTTGAATTAGCAAAATAATCAAGCTCCATTTTTTACCTAAATTTATCTGCAGTTCCTGAATCAATAATTCCTAATATGTATAAGAAAAACTTTACGAACAAACATAATTTCTGATGATCCATATTTGATCAGTATTCCGGTTTAATATGTCTAAAAGAGAAAGATTGAACTGCCACTAAACTACAATTGGTAAGGAATAGCGTTTTCTTTCAAGATTAGTTTTGCAGTCCATTAATAGAAGTTGTATAATTAATTATGCTATTCACTTCTGAATAGCTAATTAATACTGTGAGGTATACATACACAGTACACATCAGAAAATGTTAGGTGATATTAAAAGACAATCACCCGAGGCAGGGAATTGCTGTGGCGTGACTTTTTTGTATAGTTTTATCGGAATGTCATTTGAAAATGCTTACATACAGATAGAATGGATTAAAAATTGCATGATGACATTTCTACGTTTGAAAAAGTCATAAAAAGTTTGAAAAGAAATGCTTTGATTTGGAAAATTACTTAGACGGATTTGGATGAGATTTGGTACCAATACACATTTGGACAAGACAAATCGTTCCACCCAGTGGCCGGTGGTGTTGTCAAAATTTTTCTGGAACAAAAATCACAAGGGGGACCGCTGATATTATAAGAATACAGGTTTAGAGTAAGATTCAGGTTGATGGGGCTCATTTTGGGATGATTTTAATAATTTTGGGTTGGAAACACAAATTTTAAAAATTCAGACACCAAATTTTAAAAGTATAAACTTTGCATTAAATACATATTATCTGCTATTTTCATACTCACTGACTCTGGCTATGTAAAGTTGCACTAGATGTTTTTTGTTTACGACGAAATCAAAGTGATAATTTTTGGCAAAAGAGCAGATTCATTTGCATATTTTACGGATTGTGGGGAGATTTAATTATTTTCGAGCGTTGCCAAAAAAACAGTGTTACCAGTCACTAATTCCGACCGACGATAATTTTCCCTAGTTCTGGACAAAGTCAATGCAGGACTCAATTTAGTAGAAGATTTGATGTTTAGAATATTGAAATAATTATGTATTCATAGTATACAGTACAACACGGTTTTAGAATTATGGATTTATATTAATTATTTATATTTGACCAATCGTAATGAAATATGTGTATTTTAATTAAATAATAAATACGAAACGTTCTAGCATATATTGGAATTAGTATGCTATCGATACTCTTGACAATATTGGGGTGACATTTTAACTCCTATGGATTGTATTTTTTATCTGAAACATTTTCAAATAGCAATTAAAACCCAAGTACATATACATTTAACACTTTTGCAATCAATTAATCTCTCTGAAGATGAACATATAATATTGATTATTTTATCGATAAACTTGTCCAAATGTGATAAACAATTTAAATCAATTACTGGATGATGTTGCAGTACAAATAA
The DNA here is from genome assembly GCA_036491945.1 of Paranurophorus simplex. Taxonomy (NCBI): domain Eukaryota; kingdom Metazoa; phylum Arthropoda; class Collembola; order Entomobryomorpha; family Isotomidae; genus Paranurophorus; species Paranurophorus simplex. The sequence goes on from JAAOWG010000618.1 coordinate 13,767, forward strand.
TTTAGTACGTGGAAGCCCAATATGGCTCGAAACATTGAGTTTGCACTGGCACTGATCCTTATAATTTCTCACCAAAAGGAAGCAGGTGGGCTTCAAATTCTATTTGACAATCACCAGGATGTAACAAGAGTTGCAGATATCTCTTGCCCTTACAGCAATGATTATCAAGATTTTTGGGTCTACGGA
>JAAOWG010000619.1:0-13943 GCA_036491945.1 Paranurophorus simplex
ATAATCATTCCAAGCTTTAATTGCGGCTTGTGAATCACTAAGTCCATCATTTTTTTGCTCTTTTAATGGGATTTTTACAGCCTGATTCAATTCCTCGTGCATCCAGTCTAACAGGATTGTTAATAGTTCATGAGAATCCTCTTGATTGTGTCCCATAAACGCCTTATGATGCCTTCCAATAACATTCTAACGATTGCAGAAAAAAACAAAGGAAAAAAATTGAGCTCCAACAAACAAGTGATGTCAAAAGAGATATCTCACCTTAAAATCGGATATCGCAATAGATCTATACCCATAACTCATTTCTTGTAAAACAGCATTAAACTCGACACTTATTTCTCCATTCGTTCTACATTTTTGAGATTTTTGTCTTCTATTCATCACAAGATGTTCCTTCCATCCATCCTCAGTAAAATAATCCGAGAGTCCAGGGAGATGGATAAGACATTGAACGATTGAGTTTATGTAACATGTATTTCCCAAATTAGTTAGTCCTGTTACATATTTTGGGAGATTTTCTTTATCCTCATTTTCCATATCCCTTGAACCAAAGTTAAAATCAACTTGATCAGATTTTGGGAGATTTTCTTTATCCTCATTTTCCATATCCCTTGAACCAAAGTTAAGATCAACTTGATCAAATTTTGGGAGATTTTCTTTATCCTCATTTTCCGTATCCCTTGACCCAAAATTAAGCACAACTTGATCAAATTTTGGGAGATTTTCCTTATCCTCATTTTCCGTATCACTTGAGCCAAAGTTAAGCATGATTTGTAAAGCCTCTGCTGTTTCCAACTGTTTTGTTGCATCCTGAAAATTTGGGGCTTTCTCTGCAATAATTCCTTTAAGTCCCTTCTTCCTTTTCCCCTTTCTTTCCACCTTTCTTTCCTTATTTTCCTTTAATTTCTTGACCATGTTTGAGCTCCCTTTTAATCTCCTTTTTTTCATCTTTTTTTTTTAAAAAAAAGGGCCTCAATCCAACAGATGATGAGAGTCAAGGGTTCTCTTGTGAAGACTAATCAAGAAATGAAAAAATATTTTGAGGTTTTGAGATGTAAATCTTTTACTTACCCTTATGGATCCAATGAACTGGGTCTCAATGACCTTAAAAATTTGGCGGGAATATTAAACACGTGTAGTATAAATAAACAATGTAAAACTCAAAGATATATATTGAGCCTTGAGTTGAATGAAGGGACCTTTTTTTCCGAAGGGACCTTTTTCTGTGTGAAGGGATGGTTGGATACAATGAGAGGGTGGATCAATTATCTGGATTTTGGCAAGCAGTGGCAGGGACTTGGAGTGGGATCGTTGTTAGACTTTTAATACAACCTTTTGATGTGTTAAAAATTAGATTTCAAGTAAGCCCCCTCATCCCCTTCCCCCTTGTGGGATTAATTAATATAATTAATATTTAATATTTCAGTTGCAACATGAACCGCTAATTAGGAATTCGGAGAATTATTATTGGGGGATAAGGCAAGCTACGGCTCGGATTGTGAGGGAAGAATCTATACGGGCTTTATGGAAGGGCCATGTCCCTGCACAAGTATTATCTGGAACCTATGGCTTAGCACAGGTTGGGATTGGTTTGGAGTTGTATCAATCAATCTTTTATTTTATCCATTAGTTCCTCACGTTTGAGCTCGTTACTAAATTCCTAGCAAAGAGATATCAAGAGGAACAACTTTATAATAAGACGTTTATCCATTTTTTGAGTGGATGTTTAAGTGGAGGGGTAGCTACTGCTTTTAGCATGCCATTTGACACTGTAAGAACACGGCTTGTTGGACAAGGAGAGCCTAAAGTAGGATAACAGCTGTTGATCTATTTTAACTTTATTATTTCAGAGTTATCGAGGAGTCACTCATGCATTCTTAACTATGATTAGGAAGGAAGGGTTCTTATCCTTGTATAAAGGGTTGTGCCCCACACTTATACAAATTGTACCCAACGCTGGAGTACAATTTGCGGTTTTTAATGTTTGCACCGACGCTTACAATGAATTAGCTGACAATGGAACTGCCAAAAAGCTTCCACTAGTTGCCAATCTTGTTTGTGGCTCTGTGGCTGGTCTTACTGCAAAAATAATAGTTTATCCATTAGATCTTACTAAAAAAAGACTGCAAGTTCAAGGGTTTGAAGAAGCTAGATTAAAATTTGGCAGGGTAAAAGAAATGTAATTATGTAACTAACACAATTGCAATTTTTGTTTCTTATAAGGTACGCCACTACTTTGGAATGATGGATTGTATAAAGTGTACTTACATAGAAGAAGGATTTTTAGGTTTATACAAAGGACTCGTTCCAAGTTGTGCGAAAGCAATGGTCTCAACCGGTCTTATCTTTGCAGTTTATGAAGAAATATCACACTTGTTTAAATTCTTAAAACTATAGGAAAGAAGAGTCATTAAAGTATTTTTAGATCATAAAAAATAGCCAATAAAATATCAAATAAAATTAGTCTCCATTCTCCCCAATAATTCCAATTAATGGCGCCAATTCAATTTCAACAAGCAAAAGAAAGCCTAGAATTTCCACAAGAAATACATATTTAAAAAAAACTTCAATTAGTAGGACCACAGAGTATTGAAAAATGGAGGAAGAAACCTTTAATCATCTTAAGGATGAATTTGTTGACAACTCTTCGGATTATCTGTTCTTGAAGGAGCAATCATCTCCTGCAAATTGTTGTAGATTATGTGCACGTGGAACGACGCCAACGTTAGAAGAGAAGACTGAATATATTCCAATGAACAATGTTTTGGAACGTGTGGATCCTGACACTTCAATCTATGGATTGATAAATAAATATTTGCCAATACAAGTAAAAACTAAAAAGGAAATACATGTAATTGGTAATTTAATTATTTTATCTTGTAGGTTTTTGAAGGGGAGGATCCAAAGTTTATTTGTTCATTTTGTCTTAATCTATTGGAACAGACGATAGTGTTCTTTATGGAAATACAGGAAGGACAACGACAGTTGACAAAAATTCTAAAGAATGTTAAAACAGGAGGAAAGACTGAATTAGTATTTTCAAAGGAAAATCCTTTGAGTTGTACTTCAAAAAAAAGGGGACGACCAAGAAAGAAAGGGGAAACAAAAACAAAGTCAACAACTCTGGCAATGCAACAGGATAACGTTTATGAAGATTTGTGTGCAAGACGAACAAAGAGACAAAGCCGTCCTCCAGTACGATATGTTGATGAGATGTCTATAATTAAAGAAGATGTGATTGAGTTGGAAGAAACGATTACACATCATTCACCATCGTCGCAGGTCAATTTTGAGACGTTCCAATTAAATGAATTTCAACAAAGGGAGATTGCTGGTTTCCAAAATTTTATTCAAGGATCCACTGATTTAAGAATTCAACCAACAGCAGAAAACAACCATGGCCTACATGACAATTTGACAAGACGATTAGAGTTACAATCACTAGGTCATGAAAATCAAGGAGAAAAATCAATAGACATGGTAGACTTATCGGAAGGCGAAGAAGTATTAGGACTACAACATCATAGTATTAATGTTTTTTCTAACAATACTTTGGAAATTATCAGGACAAAGAAGAATAAGAAGAAGGAAGAAGAAGAAGATGACGATGAAAAAAAAGACAAAACTGTAAAATTAAGTGATTTGGTACGAAAAAAGCTTCCATCGTTAACTAGAACTAAAAAAGGAGGACAAAAGGGAGCACGGAAAAACGTTAAAAAAATAATTATGTGCAATCAATGTCCAAAAACTTTCAATCATTCGTCGTCACTACTTTACCACCGAATGTCTGTTCATGATAAGACAAAAAACTTTGTGTGTAACATATGCCAAAGAGGTTTTGCTCATAAACAACTCCTTAATAATCATATGTATGTGCACGGAGATGAAAAATATTTTGTTTGTGAATCTTGTCCAGCAAAATTCAAAAGCAGGTAGACATTATCCAATATCAATCCAGATTTTTTAATCACACTATTAAATGAATTCTTTTCTAGAGCAAGTTTGTACACTCATAAAAAATCAATACATTCTACTGTTAAAGAGCACACCTGTGAAGTTTGTGGGTTCCAATTCAGTTTAAAATCATCACTAATCGGACATATGAGACTGCACACTGGTGAAAAACCCTTTGAATGTAAGCATTTTGTATGGTAAAAAGAAGGGTTTTATTCAATCAAACTAAAAATTGCAATTGCAGGCGAATTTTGCGAAAAGAAATTTGCTCAACGAAGCAGTTTACGAGAGCATCGGTAAGATTTACAAAATCCCTTATTGAAGAATTGTATTTTCACACAGATTGTTTTCAGACGGACTCATACTGGAGAAAAGTTAGTGAAGAGTGCAAAGACAAAGCATTAAGTCAATCAAATGAGCATTTTTAATTCACTCGCTTCTTTTTTGCAGACCCTACCGCTGTGAAGAATGTTCCAGATGTTTTACTACAGCCTCTCAGCTTAGAAGCCATAAGCTTGCTCATTTAAATTCTAAAGACCATTTATGTCAGATTTGTGGAAAAGGATTTAGTCATGCCGAAAATTTCAAGTATCATATGAGAGGACATACATCGGAACGACCAGTCCAGTGCACAATCTGTAATAAGGAATTTGCAGAACCATGGTCACTTAAAAAACATTTGCGTCTTCACACTGGTGAAAAACCATTTACATGTAATGTATCTTTCACTTGTTTGCATCGATTTGTTTGTCTTAAACAACGAGCTTTTATTTTATGCAGGTAATATTTGCAACAGATCTTTTGCCGACGCTTCCAATTTTGGAAAACATAAGAAAACTCATTCTGCCGAAGGGAAAATTACAGAGACCATAATTACCCAACCAATCGAAGAATTCATCTTGTCTAATAATATGAAAGATACAGTTGTTGAAAATCTCATTGAAGCTGTAATATCTGGTAATGAAATCGACGCTGAGGGTCATATGGTTAATGTCACTGCAAATGGAGAGGTTATTACAAATGATGGATGCTCAATAGTTCAAATATTAAATTCTGAGGATTTGAACTATCAAAGTGTTTCTGAAAATGATCAAGATGTTGAACAAGTCATTTATGTTTACTCTGGTGATGGACCTTTGTTTACATTCGCCATGAACGAAGAAGATCAACAACCTCTTGCGGTACTATTTATTTAGCCCCACATCTCGTGAGTTAATAATAATAATCTTATCTTTTTAATAAGATTGGAGATGACGGAACAATTGCAAACTTGGATTCTGGAACATTAAATACTGGTTTAGAAAGTTTCAATCCAAATGACATGGAATCTCATTACTATAGTTTAGAAACTGTTGGTGATAGTACAATCGCTGTTCCAATTCAGATGCCTTTATCCCGGCATAATTTATCTGGATCTTTAAATCAATCTACAAAAGCCGAGTGAATCATATGCGTTGTGACCCTGAGTCATCGTAATTTAGTATTTGTCTAGCACACTACAACAAATATTTTATTATGTGACGCACCGCTAAAAAATGAGTCATTATCCTCTACTATTAGACTACCATTCTATAAGTCGCCTAGTTATTAGTTCCATTCATATTTATGATATAGTTAAAAGTTGCAATCTAACATTGCAATAAATTCAAAAAAAGCAAAACCCTATTGTAAGAAAAAAAGTTAATGAGGCATTAATTTAATTGTTTTCATTGTTTTCATTTCTACATTTAGTTCAAGTTTATTTTGACACTTGATACATGCATTTCCATGCATGTAAACTTGTACATTGGTAGTTTAACTCGAATACTATTGAGCAATTTTTGAGTGAACATTTGAGCAAACACTTGAGGTAAAACAATTTTTTTAATACATCATTGCAAATGTATTGCATGTGCACAACTCCTCTTGCAAATCTCATAAAAAACTTTACTTGAAACTGTACAAGCCAGACGCCTACCATGATTCACCCATTTCCTAACCTAACAACTTGTAAAGTGCAACATCTTGTAAAAAATTCACATGCTAAAAAGTATTTAATTAAGAAAGTGAAACTTTTTTCTTCATCCGTTCCTATCAAATCCCATCCACTATCTCTCTACTATTTGAGTTTACATAGTTAGCAGTAAACATCCGCTTATTGATCGTTAAACCATTTTAATATCAGACGTCCATAAAAGACGTCTCCATTACTTGTCCCCAAGAGGTTCGGGATTTATTCGGTTGAAAACCGGGTGTTTTTACCCTTTTCCATCACCCTTTTTGCGGTTTCTCAATAGTGTTTGATGGGCTGCTATGATTCCAGCATTCTACGTCCTTTGCTCTCTAGTCAAAACAATCAGCAGGGCATAAATAATTCTAGCACAACTTCCAGATTTAGATTTTGGAGGGCCCAACCCCCTCAAGGGGAAGAGGAATATGATGACATAGAAGAAATTAATTTACAAGATCATCCTCAAGTTAAATATAAAAGAGGAAAAAAACGTGGTGGTTATTGGGTCATGGGGGTGGGACGGAAGGTTGGATTGTTGGTCTGGAAAAATCTGATGATAAGGAAAAGACATTATATCGTGACCCTGTTGGAGATCCTTCTTCCAACCCTCTTTTCCCTTATCCTCGTGTATGGAAGGAGTCAGGCCTTATCAAGTAATAAGGAATTGGACCCTGCAAATCAAATTACAACGGCTATTCAGGCATTTATTAAAAATGCTACATTGCCCCCTGAAATATTTCCGGAACGGCTGGAATCCGTAAGGTCCTCTTCAATGTAAGGGAAACGTTAATTGGGGATTTTTACAGAAATTTAAGATATCTTGTGAAAACGGTCGAAGTTGTTTGGTAGCATACGCCCCAAATAACAATCCAGATGTACAGGATGTTATCAACACTTTAAAGTCAAGTGTTGGAACTGACTATTCCATTGGTTCGTGAAAAAATGAAATGTAAGTTCATAAAAAAAATAAATTGGTTTGTATAGATTGGAAGGGATTTGATTCAGAGGCTGAGATTGAAAGATATGTTGCAAGCTTAAGCTTTAATAATTCAGTGACTAGTGGGAAAGTGACGTTAAGGGCGGCCTTGGTGTTTCAAAATGGACTTAAAAAGGATGGAGGGGTGCTGAATTACAAGATAAGGATGATGGATACGTATCATTTCACGCATGGTGTAATGTCAGCCCGTTTTCCTCCATTTCAATTCCCTGGAACTGATCATAGTATGTTTTAAGATAGAAGAAAGGATGGATTATAATTATAATTATTTGACAGACAACCTGTATCGATATGAGCTATCTGGATTTACAGGGTTTCAGTTAAATTTGGATAAGGCTTTGATTAAGAAATATGGAGGAGGAAATATAGATCAAACGGTACGTGAAATATAGTTTTGATGGTTTGGCGTTGTTATATTGACAATTGAAATATTTTTAGATAAGTATTCAACCATTTCCTTACCCACCTTATGAACGCTCTGAAAGCTTCAAGTTTAGTGATCTTTACTTTCTTGTATTACCAAATATTCTGGTCATTGGATTTATATTTATTGTACCGTCAATTATCAGGGGAGTTGTTAATGAACGAGAAACAGGAATCAAAGTGAGTCCTTGATGCATTCAATTTAAGAAAATTAAAATGCCAATTGTTTTTTTTGATGTAGGAATTGTTGAAATTGTTTGGAATTCCAAATTTGTTACATTGGATAGCTTGGACGATAAATTCTATGCTGATCTTGTCAATAACTGTTACGATTGTGATATTTTTATTCTTTGGGGATTTTGGCACCGGAGCTTTAATTACCCGCAGTGATCCGTTTGTATGGTGGATTTCTCTTATGCTTTATGTCCTTTCGGCAACGGCGTTTTGTTTCTTTATTTCTTCATTTTTTCAAAAACGTAAGATACTTAGTATTATCCATAGATATGTACATACATTTTCTAATATTGCAGCCACAATTGCCATAACTTTTGGAATTATACTTTGGTTAACAACGTACTACGCAACATCCGTTCCATTCAGTGATAATGACAAATACCTTAAACTGTCATTGTTTACAAAAATGCTCGTAGCCCTATTACCAAATACAGCATTATACTGGGCAATTAAAGTCATGTGTGGATTCGAAGGAAAAGGTATAACAACAATGCGACTTTTGTTCCGTTAAATATCAATTGATATGATTTTTCAGCTTCTGGTGCACAATGGAGCAATCTGTTTGAACCTTTAAGTTCGACGGATAATTTATCTCTAGGTCATGTTCTTTTTATGTTTATTTTTGATACATTCTTCTACCTTTTACTTACCTTGTATGTTGAAGCAGTACTACCATCTCAGTATGGTGTACGCAAGCCCTGGTATTTTATTTTCATGGTATAAAATTTCACGATAGTTAAAAAAAACAAGTACTTTACTTACAATTTTGTCCATGAAACAGCCTTCATTTTGGGGATTTGGAAGCACTAAACATCAAAGAGTTGATGAGAAAGACGACGACTTTCCCTTTAAAGCTGGATTTGAACCCGAACCTGAAGGTCTTAAGGTGGGAGTTGAGATTAAGAACCTACAGAAAAAATTCGGCAGAAATAAAATTGCTGTTGGAGGAGTTTCAATGAAAATGTTTGACGGAGAAATCTTTGCTTTGCTTGGACACAATGGTGCCGGAAAATCAACAACAATCTCTTGGTAATAAATATCTTCAACAATTTTTTGTAAAAGAAATATATCGATTCTGAACAGTTGCATTGGGATGACTGAACCGTCTGGTGGAACTGCTATTATTAACGGATATGACATTCGTACCGATTTAGATAGTGTTCGAGATAACATTGGTAAGTGTTTACATATAATATTTAAATAAAAACCAATGAAAGTCAGTTTTGCAAGTTGAAGTTCAACCGATTCAAAATGTCTGTTTTTGTGTCGTACAGGTCTATGTCCTCAACACAATTTGCTATGGGATGAGCTTTCGGTCGATAATCACTTGACATTTTTTGGCAAGCTTAAAGGACTCAATGCAAACGAGGCTAAAAACGAGCGAGTAGAAATGCTGAAAAAATTACAACTATCTGAAAAAACCAACACTTTAGCAAGTGCTTTGTCTGGTGGGCAGAAGCGGAAATTGAGCTTAGGGATTGCGTTGATCGGCCGAGCAAAGGTTGTCTTTCTGGATGAACCAACAAGTGGGATGGATGTTGAAGCTCGTCGAGCAATCTGGGATTTGCTGCTGAAAGAACGAGAACAGCGTACAATTATTCTTACTACCCATTTCATGGAAGAAGCTGACGTTTTGGGCGACCGTATCGGAATTATGTGTCACGGAAAGTTGAAATGTTTGGGAACATCAAATTTTCTCAAGAAATATTACGGTGCTGGATACACTCTGTCAGTGACAATGGATGATAATGATGCTGGCAATAAGGCTGGAGTTTTGTCTTTAGTGCAACGTCATATTCCAGCAGCAGCAACTGTTAGGCCAGAGTTGAATTCTGAAATTGGAACAAATCCATGTGAATTGTTTATAGTCATTCCAACTGAGTCTTGTTCAACATCTAGTTTTCCAATGATGTTCAAAGATTTGCAAGAATTTAAGCACCAACTTGGTATCCGAACAGTCGGAATGTCTTTGACTACAATGGACGAAGTTTTTGTTAAAGCAGATGAAGATTTTACGGATAGCGCAGAACAAACTGTGATTAATGATAACTCAAACTCGGTGAGCTCTTCAGAAACATCCGTTTTGAACAATCGAGTACACAACCAAAACGGAGCCTTTGATCTACACAAAGAAACCAAATCTCGTATGCAAGGACTCCAGTTGCTTAAAGCCCAGTTTGTTGGGCTGTTTATTAAGAGATTTCGATATTCAACAAGAAAATGGAAACTCATTCTTTCACAGGTAGCGATTCCCGTATTTATATTGGTAGTAGCAATTCTCGCTGGAAACACCTCACTTGAACCCCCCGTACCACCGGAAGCACTAGTACTTAATATTGATTCTTATAAACTCCCAATCACGATGTATTCTTCAAGTGATGAGAAATTGGGAATCAGGTTTGCCAAATTAATTGGAGCATCCGCCAAGCAATTTGTTGGAAATGGTAGCTTTGATATTGTTCAAGGACTAATAAATGCTGGTCAACAAGATTTGGCAGTATACAGAGAACGACACATTGTCGCTGCAGAATTTTCTCCACAGAAAGCAAAAGCATTGTATTCAACAATCCCATACCATTCAAGTCCTTTAGCCATTAATTTAGTTACAAACGCTTTACTTGGTTCTATGCACGATAACTTAAAAATTCAAGTTACAAACCACCCACTACAACAAGGATATGAATATTTACTTGAAGCGTTACAACCAGATCCAGGATTTTCTGTTTCAATCGCTTTAATGTTCGGAGCACTAGCACCCATCGGTCTAGCCCTTTTAGCCGCAAGTTATATTGTATTTCCTGTCGAGGAACGGCTTTGCAAGGTACAGATAAAAAGTTTTGCACAAATTTGAATATATGTACATTTTGCTTGTAGGGAAAACAATTACAACTGATGACCGGAGTTAACCCATTTTTGTACTGGGCTTCTTCATTTGTTTGGGACTTTACAGTCATGTTTTTAGTCGTCATTGTAATGGTTCTATGTTTTCCTATTTTTGAAAACGCAGACAGTTACACCTCATCAGGAGGCGCAGGTACATATTTGCTTATAGTTGTTTTTCTATCATCAAACATAATGTATATTTTAATATATTTCCCTTACAGGAGTAATTTTCCTAATTCTTATTACTTATGGGTTTTCGGCCATTCCATTTTCATATATATGCAGTTTTTTCGTTGGAACAGTACCTGGAGGATTTTCTTTTGTCACCATTATTCACATAATTACAGGTATTCAACTTGAAAGATTTTTAATTAAAATGTTGATGATTTAAATTACAATCCAGGAATGATTTTGCCATTTGTTCTTTACATTACTGAATCTATCCCTGGAGTTGATTCAGTTACATCTACAATTAGAACTGTTGGTAGATTCTTTCCTACTTTTGGTGCTTCTATTAGTACCATGCGATTCATTGAGACTGCGCTAAAAAATAGTCGATGCAGTTTTTTGCCAGACAATGCTGAGTCTCTTTTGTGCGACTCTAAAGTAACGTTGGAACCACAACTCCGGCAATGCTGCGGTACTACAATCGAATGTTACAAATATAATTATTTATTGTGACATATTTTAGCTAATTGTCATGAGTTTCCTGATGTAACATGCAAGACAGATATTCCTTACATAACTTGGACTTATGAAAGATCTCATTTGACTGGTGGTAGCAGCCGTGGCACTCCCGTTCCTGGAATTGGTCAAGAACTCTTGTACCTTTTTATGCTAGGAATTGCCTATCAAATACTTCTTATTATATTGGAAGTGGGATTAATCCAACGTGTGCTTGGACTAATTTTTCGGACAAAATCTGACGCCTTTCAATGTAATTCTGATGATGAAGACGTTGAAAAAGAAGCAGAAAGAGTCCACAAACTTGTTAAGGATGGTATTACTAAATATGACTATTATAGTAATACAAATATACAATTTGTATAATTTTCAATCTGTAGGAAGAGTATCAGAAGATGCTATTGTTGTTGAAGATTTGTGCAAAAGTTATGGATCATTAGCGGCCGTTGCAAATCTGAATTTTGGTGTCCATCATGGAGAATGTTTCGGGCTTTTAGGAGTCAATGGGGCTGGTTTGTATAAATTCGCAATATCTCAGCACATTTTCTATGTCATACATTTGTAGGAAAAACTACTTCTTTTCGAATGCTTACGGGGGATGAAATCCGTTCTAATGGTAATGCTTATGCATCTGGAAGAAATTTGGATACGACAAAGAAAAAGTTTTTATCCAACATTGGGTACTGTCTCTTCACGTGTTGATTATGAAAAACAAATTTCCTTTCTTCCACAGATATTGTCCTCAATTTGATGGTCAGAATGGTTTTCTAACTGGGGCTGAAATGGTCGAGTTGTTTGGACGTTTAAGAGGTGTCCGAAATGTGTCAAAGGAATGCAACAAATGGTTATCTAAAGTTGGTAAGCTCAAAATCATTGATTATCACGTATTTGTTAATACATAATTATTTATATGTCCTTTCATTACTTTTGTTTTGCAAACAACAGGTCTTATCGACAGTAAAGATGTTCAATGCAGAAAATATTCTGGAGGAATGAAAAGGCGTTTAAGCGCAGCGATGGCTATGATCGGTGATCCAGACATTGTACTTTTAGATGAGGTCTATAGATTACTTAATCATGAAATTTTACTAAAATCATTATTTATTAGCCAACAAGTGGGGTGGATCCTGTTAGTAGAAGGGAATTTTGGAAAATAATTTCTGGAATTAGAGAATCTGGACGTGCAATTATACTCACTTCTCACAGGTAATATTTTTTTAAATATGTTAGTTCGGGTAATTAGTTTAATAACGATTTCTATTAAATTTCAGTATGGACGAAATTACTGCGTGCTGTTCTCGTCTTGGGATAATGGTTAATGGTCAATTGCAATGTTTAGGAGGAGTTCAGCATCTCAAAAATAAATTTGCCCAGGGTTATACTCTTTCTTTGAAATTGAAACAGAATGTTTCTGAATCTCCTGAGCTTGGTCAATTTGAAAATGAAATCATGACAAGATTCTCACCTTGTTCTTTGAAAGATAAACATCAGGTACTATAAGCGATGTTTTTAATGCTTATCTATTTGTACATATTTAATATTCCAGACCGCCATGCAATTTCATATTCAAAACCCTCTTCTACCATGGGATATGTTATTTGGTACGATGGAAGATCTCAAAAATAGATTCGACGTTTTTGATGACTATTCAATAACTGAGTCCACATTGGAAGAAGTATTTTTAGCTTTTGCGCGGAAACAATATCCAAATAGGGATGCCAATATTTCATTTCTAAAAAAACTTGTTACTTGCCAATGTTGCCAGTGATTAATAATTCACTTTGAGCCCCTTTTATCGCCTCGTTACAAGCTAACGACATCTTGAAGGGATAATAAAGCTTGTAATAAGGAAGCCCATCTCGGAGTAACGAATTGGAATGCTTGCTATTGCTGCTTGATAGCTTTATAATCTAACCAGATAGTATTACTTTCATAAGAAATAAATCATTATGCACTATTATTATTATTACACTTTTTCAGCCAGGTTTGATGCATTCACATCTGCAAAACCATTGCTTGAAAAAAAAAGATTTATTCTTACTGCAACAATACTCAAACTAATTAGTCAACGTTGTTGTACAACTTGAATTACTGACGGCACTGAGAATTGACTTCATCATGCATCTTTTTCATCATAATTCCTCGAGATATTTGTCTCAACTACCTTTACAAACTTTCTTAAGAATCTAAAAACCCAAACACTATAAGCACAGATGGAGTGTAGTAGAATAAGAATCACATTATTTATAAAGATACCACAGTGCAATGATTGTAAACATTTATACAGTTAAATTACACTACCTCTCAGGCTCACAAAAAAAAGAATAAATTATCAATAACTTATCATCCTCTATTGAACGTTCCTCATTTTCCCAGGAACATAATTTTTATCAATTACTGGATCTTGTAAAAACATGTGCAAGCATTTTTCGTTCTGAGCCAACGGATGTCCAGCTATCCTATAAATCCAAAGTGTATTGTTTACAACCTTCCTTCTCCTTCAAAATAAAGGACTCACTTATTTACAAATATCTCCAACCCCTTTCGTCTATCCTCAATAAAATCTTCATCAAAGATCCCTTCATCTTGTCTAAATGGTAATTGCCTTTTCCAAGCTTTTGATGGAAGTGGGGGCACAACTATTTTAGAATCCCTTTCCAGTTCACCTCTAAGCCATTCAAAATCCGAGTACCGTCGTCGTACTGAAGATTCTTTTACACGAAACACAGGCAAATTCGTCTAAAACAACATTAATATTTTAAATATATTAACTAATAT